>RJWH01006523.1:40920-53473 GCA_004363575.1 Solenodon paradoxus
TCCTAGAATTTATTTTCTAGGAATTTAGACAACCCACACCGGCTGCCTCCACTCTCTCACTTGACCTCCCTTATCTGCCTGAAGGGCCCACTTGAAATTCAAGTTGTGAGCCCAACTTACACTTGTACAAGTGGAAACTGCCCTGTCATTATTCTCTCCTGCCTGCTGGCATTCCAGTTCTCCCCACTGCCTGGCCACTGACTTGGAATAGAAGCGGGCATGATGGGCATGCGCCCTGGAGGAGACTGAAGGCCCAGCTCAGACACAAAGCCCAGGCCACCATGTGCTAGCTGGAAAGATTGTCCAAGACTTTTTCCTTAGACGGGGGTGGCAGCGCCCCCACTCCAGCCCAGGCCGCTGCTGCTCAGCCAGGGCAGTGTCAGGCTGGCAGAAGGGAAAACAAGGATCTGCTAAAAGACTTCTGTCCTCAACACCGCAAGCTGGCCAGTCCATCAGGGGTCACAGCCTCCTTTATAAATGTAAACATTAAAAACCACAAACGCTGCGTGCCCTGGTGCAGCAGCAGCAGTGCATCAATCACCTCCTCCGAAGGACGCAGGCCACACCCCTGGGTTCGAGGGCAGCCGGGGTGGGTAGGGGTGTAATAAAATAAAGTGCTTCTTTCTCCTCTCCCTGCCGGCCTGCCTGCCCGCCTTCATTTCTGCCTATGCCTTTCCTTAAATAAATTAAAAATTAAAAAAATAAAAAAAGTCACGCGTCTGGAGCTGGCACATCAGAACAGCATTTTCTCAGGGACCGAGCTGTCTCAGGGAGGGCAGTGAGGACTGAGGTCCCCCTACTACCCCGCACTGTTTGGGGCTCAGTGACCAACAGGAAGAAAGGGGCGAGCTCCGGCCGGCCGCCACGCCCTGGATGTGTGAACCAAGCCTGAAACAACTTCCCGGAGGCCCCCCAACTGCATTTCCTCCAGGGCGTGCCTGCAGACCCCACCCCCGCGGCCCGCAGGCTGCTCCAGGGTCCAGAGAAGTCTGCCTGGCAACGGGTCACGGGACCCGAATGCAGCCTGCCGATTGGCCGCTCGGCCGGGGCGGGGCGACAGGGCGACTGGGCTCCTTCGCCGCGGTCCCCCGTGGATCCCACTACTGGGCCGGGACTCTTTGGGAGGCTGTCTTGCTCCCCGGACACTAGCGGCGCCGGGTCACAGTGTGGGGGGCTGAAGGGTGTCATCTGGCTGGATGTGGGGATCTTGCCTTGACGTTGCAGGCGCGCTGTTTTTCTTAGGTTATAAATTCGTGTGGGGCCCCTGCAGGGACTTAAGCAGATGGGGTGCGGGCCTTCAGTCCCGTTGCCCCTGTCCCGGCGTGTCCTCTCTTTCCTTCCCTCTCCACGCCCTTTTGCATTCTCAGCCGACACACACGTACAAGTTCCAGTTCCTAGGGCTCTGCCTCCCTGCCTTCTCCATCGCTATCCCCACCTCCGCCCCAACCGCTCTCCACTCTCTCTGCGGGGGCTCCCCTTAGTTCCTGTTTGCTTCCTTCTTTCCTGGCTCCCCAAAGTCTGCAGAATGAAGAGCCCTGGAGCTTCTGAAGTTCAGTTCCTTCCCCTTGAGTGGGCGCCGGGGGCTGGGTGGGCGGAGGGGCGTGGAGCCCTGTCCGCTCAAACCGCTGATTGTTAGCAAGTTCTCAAGCGAAGGGCTAAGAAGGAAGGCTGTTTTTCCACCGTTGGGGCCCACTCTGCTCTGCCCAAAACTCCTCTCTGGAGCCCCTGGCATTTCCAGACCTTCCTGGAGAAGGCTGGGACCCCAGGGCCCCAGATGGCCAGCTGGGTGTGCACAGGCCTGTCCTAGGTTCCCAGAACTGCGAGGCGGCCCCTTTGGGACTTCCTAGGGTGGGGGGCATCCACGCTGCAGAGGCCTTGTGCCCCAGGAGGTCCATGTTGAGTGCTGTTTCTCCCCTGTGTATTGATATCCTGCAAGAGGGAAGCTGGGAGAGGAAAGATGGAGACGGTAGCGGGTGGGAGGGGTTGGCAGGAGCCCATCCCACAAGGACAAATGGGTAGCAGCCTTGCCTTACCTATCTGGGCTGGATCTGAAACCACCAAAGGTTTCAAGTTTCCTCCTTGGTTCCCCACCCTTCTCGGCTCAGCCAGGCAGGGCTGGGGGAGCCTCCACACCACACACACTTCACATCACACTTTTCCTCTGCTGTTCCCTCTGCCTGGAATGCTTTTCTCCCAACCTGAAACAGCTAGAGATTGTTGTTAACAGTCTTCTGGTGTGGGAGCAAGCAGTCTGCGAGCAAAACCCGGCTCCTCCAACACACCACACCCAGCTTAAATCTTGCTATTTACCTGCTGTGTGACCCTGCACATATTCCTTACCCTCTCAGAGCCTCAGGTTCTTAGTCTATACGTGAGAAAATCATCCCTCCCTCAGGGAGTTGTTTTAAAAATCAAGAGTAGAAGCGTGTACACTCCATACACAATGCTTAATAACAGAGAGTCGTCCATCATAAAAGCCAACACAGTAGTTATTATATGCCAAGTAGATGATATGTGAATATATAAGGACTGTATACTATTTATATTATTATATATTATGTGATATATCATGACAGCATCCTCACAACAACGCTGTGAGAGAGATACCATGTTGTCCCTATTTTATAGGGAAGGAAACTGAGGCACAGAGTTTCCATAACTCGTCCAAAATCACACAACTAGGAATGGCAGAATTGATAGTCATCAGCATCAGCAGCATCAGCATTTCCCTAAGACTGTAAGCTCCTTGAGGAAAGAGGCTTTGCAAAGAAGTATTTGCTAACTACTTACTACTTCCCGGGCCATTTCCGCTCCCTAAAACCTCCACAGAAGAAGATTCCCATTTCCTCAGGGAAGCAGCAATGGTATCACAGGAGAGGAGAAAAAAGGTTTTGATCAGAAAGCGATGATGGGCACGCCCTGCTGGAGCAGGGACTGGGTCAGCTGCCTCCATCCGGCCTAGGCACAGTTCACCCACATCCGAAGGATCCCGGGTTCATGTTCTGGGCTGGGGAGAATAATAGGATGTGTAACTAAATGAAAAAATAGAGTGCTTCTTCCTCCTCTTTCGTCTGCCTGCCTGCCTACCACCTCACCTCCACTGCTGCCAGCATCTTTCCTTTCAAAAGAAAGAAAAGAAAGCTAGCATGGAACCAGGCAGAGTCAGCTCTTTGCAGCTGGTGAGCAGAGAACAATCTCTTCACATCTCTCTGCAGCCTCCTTGCTGGGGCGGAGCTGAGAACCCAGTGTGAAATCTCAAGAGATAAAGCACTTTGTGGTCTAGAACAGCTCTGTCCAAAAAGGAGGTCTTTCATTCTCAACGCTTTGCAATCCTTGACCCCACTGCTGGGTGTTTTTTCTGTGAAGGCCGGGCCTCCAGCTCAAGGTGGGAAATAACCGAGGTGGGCAGAGGAAATGGAAACTACCCTCCTCGGCCCCTCAGCTTTGCTGTGGCTCCGGGAGGCGCCCTTGCTGGGAGCCCTCAGCCTTCCGGCTGCGGACTCCATATAACGTGATTCACAGGGTGATCGGAAGGTTGGTAAACAGCACATGGCATCCCCCGCCCCGGGCAAGCATTCATGCACCGAATTCTTGAATTCTTTGTCCTCGTGAGGAGAGACAGAGAGCCGCTCTGTGCTGCAAAGCCCAAAGCCAAACCCCATGTTCAAAACCACCAGCTGGAGAAAGAGCACAAGGCGGAGGCCTCCACCACCCCAGCCCCACCCGCTTTGAAGGGCTTGCGAAATAGACTTGCCCTAACTTGGACTTCTGTCTTGAAAACCCGGGTTTACTTGTGAGTTCCAAAGGGAAAACACAAAACTGTTGGTTACAGTGAAGAAGCTGGGCCTTCTCCAGAAGTCTCGTGGGTCCCTAAAAGAGGGCCCCCACCGTGGGGGTGATGCTCCTGCCCCCGAAATGCATAAGCTTGCAGGAAGAAATGTCATCAGAAGAACCCAGACAGAGGGGCACTTCTACAGGACAACGCACCCCATATCCTTCAAAATTAGCAGTGTCGCAAAGGACACCAAAATCTGAGGAAATGGTCCAGAGTGAAGAAGTGAAACATGGTGCGCCCTGGTGGAGTAGTGGTTGCGTGCGGTTTGTGTATGTCCCCAGGACCCAGGTTCGAGTCCCCAGGACCCAGGCTGGGGTTAGGGGGCAAGGGGAACAACTAAATAAAATAAATAAAATGCTTAAAGAGCAAGAGACCATAACAACTAAGTGTCCTGAGGGTCCGTGTTTGATTGGAGCCTAATTGTGAAAAAAAAGACTTTACTGTAAGGATACTTATGTTTATTGGGGATAAAATTTCAATATGGGCTATATGTCAGAAAATACTGTTATATCAATATTATTGAATTTGATACCAAATTGGACGCTGTATTGGGGTTACATAAGAGAATGTCGTACACGCTGAGCATTTAGGAGTAAAGGGTCTTAGTCTCTGCACTTTACTTTCGAATGAATGAGCAAAAATAATAGTAATTGTAACATCTCTCTAGAGAATGATTAAAACAAAGTCGGTAAAACTGGTCTATCTAAATGAAAGGCTTACAGATATGCATTGTATTATAATTGTTCTGTAGGTTTGAAGTCAAAATAAACACATTATTTTAAGGAACAGGAATATCACACCTGACTGCAGCTCAGGCAGCAAAGATACTGACTATACAAGCCGTGAACCTGGGTTCAAGACTGAGGCTAGAAAGAATAAAATAAATTGTCTTTTTTTAATGTCAAAATATCTAAAATAAATCAAAGGGAATATCTGTTATACACTTAGCTGCCTCTCCTAGAGGCTACGCAGGTCCCAGCTCACCTGCACAACCTCAGTGCCTAGGGGAGGGGCTGTGTCTCAGCAGCACGCTTGGTCCTCATGGGTGCTGGGCTGTGACTTCGGGACACTGGGGACCCAGAAGTATTTCCACTGTGGCGTGTCCATTCAGTGGTCACACGTGAAAATTGGTTGCGCCACGGTGTAATCACGACCTGCTGCTCTTGACCCAAAACAGCCTCATCCACCTGATTAATCAGCTTTGCTTCGGAAAAGACCGTGGTCTCGCGGGCCTGGCCAGCACCCGAGAGGACGCCTGCCTCGTGCACGTAAGCAGACAGACCTCAATGTGCAGAGGTCACCGCAAACTGCCCCCCACCCCCGCCTCCAGACCAGCAAATGTTCTTTTCTGACTCCTGTCCCGGGAAACCCCTAAGCAGCTTCTAGGTCCTGTAACTATTGGCAAAAGGCCAGAGAGGAGGATTTGATTTTCTCCCAAGGAACTTTTTTTTTAATGTACTAGGTGACATTGAGAGGGAGCAAAAACACTCCTGGACATAAAACTTTCATGGAAGCCAACAGAACCTCTCCCAAGTCGAAATATGTTTGTTTAAAATGTAAATTGTTGTATTACTTTATGGCTTTTATGTATGTGTATAGCCTGTGTACTTTAAATACATCTGACCTAACTGTAGCTATTTTAAACCTCGAACTAGAGAAATTCAAAGCTGCCAAGCAGAAAGATGGAAGGATTAGGACATGGTGTTTCTCTACTGACCCCTATACCTCAGACCCCTTCCCTGGCTCAGGGCCTCCAGGTGGCTAATCCCTTCACCTGCAACAGGTGAAGGGGGCAGGCTGCCTGTCCTCAGAGGCGCCAGCAGGAGGAAAGGCCAGGTAGTCATTCCTGCTCCACGTGGTGGGCAGGTCTGATCGATGCCCTGGTCCTCCGCTGTGACCCTCCTGCTGGTACCTCCTCTCCCCACCCCGGCTCACACTGGACTGTGGGGATGCCACGGATGACCATTTCTGCCCCGTGCCCCTTCAGGCCCAGCGACAGGACCAGCCTCCTGCTGCCCCAGATCTTCCCCAGCCCAGGATGGCTCCCTCGCGCCGCCTACTCCCCCATAAACAGGCCCTTTGAACAAGTGTCTGGCTAACTCTCTCCAGTGGAATTCTTCTTCCTGCAAGGGCTCTCACAGATAGAGAAATCTGCTAGAGTTGATGGCAAACAGCCGCTGCCATTTGTGACCCCGTGGGACACTTTCAAGCAATCCATTCTCCAAAGGACCGCTTCACCGTGCCTCTTCCCACCCACAGTCAGTCTGCCGTGGCACGGGGCGGGGTGAGGCTGCAGCCCTTGCTGGCTGAGTGGGAATCCTGAGGCTAGACCCTGAGGGGCCACCCGCTTCCTCATCTGAGGCGACTCCCGCCCATGAATGCAGAACTGGGACCCCAGCGTGCAACTCTGGATTCTGGGCCCCTGCAGGATTTCGGGAAATAACTTGAACCATCCCCAGCTAGAATTGAGGCAAAGGGTGGGGGACAAGGGGCCAGTGGGAGCTGGGCAGGCAGGGGGTGCAGGCGGGATGGCAAAGGGGAGCTGGATGCCTGGCCTCCTGATCCCTGCGCCGCCTCCTTGCTGCCCTTTCCATGTAAAGGTCCCTGCAGGCAGGCGGACTCCTGCTCTGTGGCCTCCAGCCTGAGTCCCGTGGCGGGAGGTTTCTCAATCGAAAGGCCCGTTGCTGTGTTCCTCCCCCATCTCACCTGCCACCTCCTAACTGTCCCCGCCAATGAGATCTCCCCCTGAGCATAGGAACCATGGCTGTCATCATCTCTGGTAGTAGAGTTGACACATGTGAATTCCAAGTGTTCAAAACATCCCAGCTTCCCACGTGTTCCACTGGGTATGGAGGTTGGCAGAGGATTCTGAGCCCAGGGGTTGGGACAGTAGCTATCTGCGTAGTGCTCAGAAATACCTATCGCACGCCCCGGCGGAGAAGTGGTTGGGTCAGCCGCCTCCGAAGAAGCGCAGTCCACGTACATCCCAAGGCCCCGGGGTTGGGTCCCAGGTTCAGGGCGAGCAACCAATGTGAACAACTAAATAAAAATGCTTGTTCCTCCTCTCTCTTCCTGCCTGTCCACTTGCCTCCATTCCTGCCTGCACCTTTCCTTTAAAAGAACCTATTGAGTGAATGGACACGGAGGGCCACCACCAGGGACATCACCCCTTCTCAAGCTTCGTGATCTAGTGTTAACACCCTGCCCAGGGAATCTTTCCAGCCTCCCACAGACATCCCTCCTGGCAGCATCACACCTGTCCCACCCACACTCGTCAGCTTCAGGATCAAGGAAGGGTCGCAAATGGAGCCTGGAGTTGTGGCTGAGTTCACCCTTGGGGGTGCCCAGACCTGGTGAGGACAGAAGGCTGCCGTGTGTATATGTCTGTGCCAAAGCCATGTGCCCACTCTGCACTTCTGGGTGGAGCCTCAGGCTCCCCGTCAGTGCACACGGGGCTGTGGTGTGACCACTACACGCCGAAGGTGGTGTCCTGCAGAGCAGGCAGCCCTGCACCTGAATGGACTCTGGCCCCGCGGATGCTATCCCCCTTGTAGGAGAGCTGGGAGAACGAGGAAACGGAGGCTCGAAGAGCTCATGTGTCTTGCTCAATTCACAAAAGCAGCTGGGGGTCAGTCATCTTCAGAAAAGCAGCATGACCGTCCCTCCTTCCCTCTCTCCCTCCCTCCCTCCCTTCCTATCTTCTGCCAAAGCCAAGAGCCACCCTTGAACTCCCAAACCCCTAGGGACACGAGTGCGCCTGGCAGAGGTGGGAATGGCTAAAGAAGGCAAACACACCTCTGTGAACCCAAGCAAGGGCCCATGGAGCCAGGCTGGGTGGGGGTCAGCATGCCCTGGGCGAGTTCCAAGGAGGCGCAGGTCTCTCTGGTCTGGGGGTGGGAGGGGGCGCAGAGAAGGGCAGAGCTGCTTCCCTGGGCTCTGGAGAGTTGGAGGTGGGGTGCAAACTCAGCCCAGAAATGCTTGCCTTTAGGGTCAGAAGTCTCCCCCACTATGCATTACTTGCAGAGCTGGAATTCAAAGGGGGACTTTGATCAGAGGAGACTTTTCATAAAGTTTTGCCCTAAAATGGACTAGAAGGAAGCATGAGGACATCCAGATCAGATCAACACCCTTATTTCAAAGCAGAGGAAGCAGAGGCCAGAGACCCGGATTCACATCCCGGGCTGGGGCAACAACCTATGTGAACAACTAAATGCAAATAAAATAAAGTGCTTCTTCCTCCTCTCCCTGCCAGCCTGCCTACGTGCCTTCATGCCTGCCAGCAGCTTTCCTTTAAAAAAAAAAAAAGAAGAAGCGTGGCCAGCTTCCGTGAGAAATGGGAAGCAAAGACACAGAGGAAACAAACCAGCGGTGGCCCAGCCTGGCCTGTCAGGTGTCCCCAGCCCCAGCACAGAATGCAAAAGGCACAACAAACCTGTCAGGGTTAATAAACAGCTTTATTTACCTTCAACAACATCCATTTTCTTACATTCTCCATTAATTTGCCATTAAAGTGCTGGGAAATTTCTTGATCATGATAACATTTGTTAAAAGACATCAGAACTAACATCAGGAAGGTGGCGGTCGGGAAGAAAACCTCTCCCTCACCACCCAGAGAGGAGGCCCCTCGGGCTGGGACAGCCTGCAAACTGATTCCAATTCCCTCTCCCTGGGAGCACCAGCCTGGCTGGGACCACCACCCCTGGGGGAAAAGAGCAAGGCTAAAGCCATCCAGCACAGCCGCGGGGTGCTCGCTGCTCGAGTGACTGTATCTGAGGAGAAATGGCAGTCTGGTCCCTCCACGGCCACTACCCCCCCTCCCCCCGCCCCCCCACTACAAGGCCCGCGAGTCATTACAGTGAAAACACTGGGCTTCCATAACCCCAACACTAACGAAGTTCAGTAAAAATGAGGAGAATAAACACAAAAGCTTGCTTAGTAAACAAGAGCTCTCAGTGTTCAATGCAAGAAGAAGGGAGGAAAAAAAAAAAAACCACATGAAATCTTAGGGCAAATACTGTCGACTTGGCACTCGGGTGACCCTGGAACTCTGCACCTGTGTGTCAAGCTCCGGGGACCCCCAGACCGTCGCTGTTTTGGTTTGTCTTTCAGTGCTTGCCGCGGGGGAGGCGTGTTTCTCTCTGGAGTTTATATACAAACACACCCAAGGCTGATGTCGTTTATACAGATATGTACACACACAAAGGCCTGCTACTCTTTCTTTGTGGAAACTGCCAGTTCCACCTCAGGAAGCTGGATGCCCACCTTAGTCCCACTGTCATTGCTAGAGGAAGATGACAGACGGGACTTCTTAGAGGCCAAGGACACGCCACTCCCCTGTAACTTCAATGCCTCATCATCGCTCCCCGTCACCTCATAATGACCTTTGCTCTTTGACCCCAATCCACCAAAGGTACCAAATTTCAGCTTCCCTTGTTTGCCTTTGACCTTCCCGCCTTCCAGGGACACTTCTCCACCTTCAAATTCCAAAGTCCCAGTTGGGGTGGAAGATGCCGAGTGCTCCCGGTCATCGCCAAAGGAGTTGGAGCGATGGCGTGACTTCTTACTTTTAAATAAGGAGAATTTGCCTTTGGGCGAAGATGCTTCGGCCTCGACCTCTCCTTCCAGGGATCCTAGGCTGGCTTTGGAGCTCTTCAGGTCACCCTTGGACCCCGAGATGGATGCTTCTGGCGAGCCCGTGACACCACCTTTTCCTTTAGGTTTGGAAAAATTAAACTTGGGCATTTTGATCTTAGACTTTTTCAGTTTGATGTCAGACTCTTCCCACTCACCTTCCCCGGCACCAGCCTGGACACTGGCTTCCGCCTTTGGGAAGTTAATATCCACCCCCACTTCTCTGCCAACCAGCTCACGGCCAGAGAAGGTGAATTTGGGGATCTTCATCTTGGGGAATGTTACTTTTCCAGAGCTACATTCCACATGGCCTTGAGGCCCAGACACACTCAGCCCAGGACCTTGTATCCCAATCTGACCTCCTTTCACATGTCCTTCGACCTTTGGTCCTGAGAAATGGGGCCCCCCAGCAAATGTAGGTGTATCCAGGTCAAGAGCAGAGGAGACCTGGGCACCTTTCCACTCAACCCCGGCACCTTTGAGGCTGACACCTGGGGCACTGACACCCCCTGAGACATCCACACCTCTTGTGATTTGGGGGCCCTTCAAGCTGACACCGAAATCTGACCCCGAGCCCTTCATGCTCATGTCAGGAGCAGCCCCATGAAGACCTATTCCTGAACTTTTCAGATCACCTTTGATTTCAGGACCAGAGATCTGTCCCGTGGGGACTTTCACATTCACACCCGGCAGCTCCACGTGGCATTCTGTGGACCTGAGTCCAGGCATTTGGAGGCTGCCCTCTAGGCCTTGGACACTGATATTTGGCAGGCACCCTCCCACAGCAGGTCCTTTCAGCTCACCAGTGGCCCCGAGGCTCCCTTTTACTTTTGGTCCTTCCAAGTTCAAGTCCATGTCTGGTGCTGAAATCTGAGGCCCTTTTAGGCTCGGACCTCCAAGGTTCACATCCAGGCCTGGCCCCTTTAGCTCTCCAGTAACTTGCGGCCCCTTGACGTTCATGTCCAAGTTGGACCCAGGAGTGGAGATGCCAAACTGGGGCAGCTTCATGTGGGGAAGTTTAATGCCACCTTCAGATGCCTCCAAGCTTATATCAGGAGCACCCACTGAGACTTTAGGGCACTTGAGGTCACCAGAGACAGCCAGGTCTCCCTGCAGGCTTGGTCCCTTCAGGGTCAAGTCAGGTGCACCAACATTGAGCATTGCTGTGGCTTCCATCCCCGGCACTTTGACACCATCACCTTCCATCTTTATGTTTCCACCAGCACCTCTGAGGTCAAGCCCTGGGGCCTGAACCTTCATGCTGGGAGCAGATGCACTCAGGTCTCCCTTCAAACTTGGACCTTTCAAGTTCAGATCAAGGTCAGGCCCAGAAACTTTGGGCAAAGAGAGATTCACTGAAGGCAGGTCTACCTTTGGCCCTTTCAGAGACACGTCAGGCCCTTCAAGTTTAACATCTGGTACGTTCAAGCTTCCTTCAACAGACGGCAACTGGGCCTGGACCTCAGCAACCCCACCCTCCATCTTCAGACCAGGGACACCAATCTTGGGCATAGAAAACTTGGGGAACTTGATTTTGGCTTCAGGACCCTGCAGATTGACATCTGGCCCTTCCAGTCCCACACTGGGAATGTCACCCTGGAGCTTTGGCCCTTTCAAGTTAATATTCACATCAGGGATGGAGACTTGAGGGGCAGTCATGCCAAATGATGGAGTTTTGATTTTAGCATCTGGGCCTTCAATGTTGAGGTCAGGGGCCTCCAATTTTGCCTGCACCCTGGGGCCATGCAAATCAGCCTCTATGTGGGGCCCTGAGATGTTTACACCTGGCATCTGGAACTTGGGGGCCTTCAGCTTGACATCGGGACCTTCCACATTCATACCTGGAGAAGTCATAGACAGATCGGGTGCCTGGATTTCACCTTCCATTCTGGGGCTTGGGAGAGGAGCTTCAGTTTTAAATTTAGGTGATTTGATGTCAAATTCTACATCTGGGAAGTACATTTTTCCAAACATTGGCTTCTTGGTCTTGGGAGATTTCACATCGACCTTCAGTGTGGCATCTGGCCCCATAACGTTGATGTCCATGTCAGGAGTCCGGAGACTGGCATCCATTTCACCCTCGGGAACATTCAAATCAAATCCCTGCTTTTTGGCCTTAATTTTAGGACCACTCATGTGAATTTTAGGCATTTTAAACTTGCTTTTCTTGCCCTTGCCACCGACACTAATTTCGGGGGCTTCCACATTCAGCTCTGCCTCAGGGACAGTGACATCGAGGGAAGGTGACTTAATGTCAACTTTGGGGCTTTTAGCTCCAAACCCAAACTTAGATTTCTTAAATTTGGGAATTTTAACATCTGGCCCCTCAATGTTAATATCTGGGCTTTCCATGTGCATGTCCAAGCTCGGAGCATCTAAATCAACTTTGGGGCCCTTGAGCTCCAGTTCACCACCTAGCTTGGGACCAGAAATTCCAATTTTGGGTGCCTTGAGATGCAAATCAACATCAGGAGCAGTGACTTTAGGGGCAGATATATCCAATGATGGCATTTTCAAATGGGGGCCACTGAGTTTGGCATCAGCGCCTTCAAAATCAAGACCTGGACCTTTGAGATCTACTTCTGGGCCTTTGAAAGTACCTTCAATCTTAGGAACAGACACATCAAAATCCCCTTTCACTTTGGGTCCTTTCAAATCCAGGTCTACATCAGGCATGGAGATTTTGGGAGCTTTAATGTTTATCTCAGGCATCTTGAACTTGGGGCCCTTCAGTTTTGCATCTGGACCCTCAAGGTTCACATCTGGAATGTCAATGTCCACCTGGGGTCCTGAGACATTGATGTCAGCCTTGGGCAGGTTCACATCCACATCAGGTCCTTCTCCTTTGAAGCCTGGCATGCTGAACTTGGGCATTTTCACTTTGGGCATCTTCAGGTGCCAGTCGGGACCATGAACGTCCACATCTGGGACATCGATGTCCACTTTAGGGCCTTTTAAATCAAGTTCTGGACCCTTGAGGTCACCTTCCACTTTGGGCAGAGAAACATCCACATCACCCTTCACCTTTGGGCCCTTCAGATTCAGGTCGACCTCAGGCATGGAGATCTTGGGTGCCTTGAGGTGCAG
>RJWH01006524.1:0-53363 GCA_004363575.1 Solenodon paradoxus
TTAGTGACCACTTAGCAAAGCCACATTTTAAATTCCTTTAATCTTTTGTTGTAAATCAATGTCTTTATTCCATGAATCCTTTTGTTCCTTCATTGCTGGATGCCTTAACTTTTTTTCTGCTCTCCTTTTTTTAAAAAACGCATTCTAATATTAACATACTCCAGTTAAATAAAGTGCTGTAGCCTCATTCCTCAGGTCTAGGGTAGATGACCTCCTTTATTCTAAATTCTAGATTCTTAGTTCACTTTTTATATCAGCTTTTCTATCTATAGAGCCATTATAGGGGTAGGTTTCATCTTCTTCAACAATTGCTATGATATAGTCCTGGTGTTGAACAGAAAAGGGTCTAAAGCTGACAAACAGAATTGACATCAAATTAAAATACCTGCATAGCATCAGACAGGAAAAAAAATAGTTAATCAACGAAGAGATGAGCCAGATGGGAGAAAAACAAGAGTTAATCAAGAAAAGGAGAGAGAAGCCAGACAGAAAAATACAGCTTCCCTACTTTGAAATCAAGAATTTAACCAACAAGAAAAAAATGAGAGAATGAACAAAACAGTTCCCTCAATAACTGGCATTCATAAAGTGATCTGCCTCCTTTTCTTTCTTCCTTTCAAAGAGGAAAGCACATTCTATCCAGAGTGTTTTTTTCTTTTTCCCTTTGTTCCCCAATAGAGCTCTTATTCATTAATGCTTTGAGTGGTCTTGAAATTCCTTTTAGAGACTTGAAGTAAGGAACCAAACGTGGGGCAATGAAGGAAAGGGAAGGTAAGAGGAGGACACAGATGCTGAACTTGGGAGCTGGCTAGTCCCTCCATGTCTGAAACCAGGGTTAGGGTAAGTGACCCATTAAACCTGAGACCCACATTCAGTTTCCCTCAAAATTCCTCTGTCAACTTTCACCACTTCTGGAACAGGGTCTCATCTGTGCCCCATATCAGTGTGACCACTCACCAAATGTCTGGCCACTCCTGTCTGTTTGTAAGTCAAACCCATGGAAGGCAGTGGGGTTGGTGCAAGAAAGAATCAACTTTTTTTTCAGGGGTTAGCCATTAGTAAACTGTATCTGAATATAAAAACAATTTAGTGAGCTAGTGTTTCTTTAAACTGTTTCATGAAGTGAAGCTTTTGGCCTCCTTCATTTACCCACTATCAACTGTTTCCTTTCCATTTCTATGGAAACAGGGCATTGCATTCAGCTACTTCCTGACGAACAAGGCAAAGGGTTAGAATTAAAACGTTAAAATGATCCCACCAGTTTGGCATTATTATTTCCATTTTATAGGTTAATTACAAGAGAGATTATTCACATATACAAGGACACTCAGTAAGGGATGGGGCATATAGCCAGGACTCACCAGGTCAACTTCAAAGTCAGCAATCTTAACATAACATTTACTTCATGGGAAATAAACTCTTATTTTTGTACTTGTTTTGCTTTATGTGAATCTTTCTCTCTCTAGGGATGTTTTCTTTCTTCAACTGTTATTCCTAGCTCCTGTAAGTGAAGAGAAGAGTCACAAAACAGTTGTCATCAACCCTGATTGTTGTTATATACTGGGGAACAATGACACTGAAATTCAGGAGGCAAGACAACAGGCAGTCAGGGTAATGTCCACTCCTAGAATTAAAACTAATATAATAAATAATTTGTATTGTTACAGGTTTTTTGGGAGAAATCAAGCGAGCACTCTTTGGAAGTATTTTAGGCAGATTTATTCCATGCGTGGTCTCAGCTGGGATTTTCTTCCTCAAAGAGCTGAGCCCCGAGTTCTGGTTAGAACATGCTTATATAGGCTAGAGCAACGTGGGAAGAGAGGGATATAAATTAGAGGAAGGTGCTTCAAGATTTGGAAGTTCTTTGTCTGCTGGCAAGCAAGCTCAGGTTTCAGGAGGTGTCATGGCTTCTCTTTATAGTTGCTGGAGGTGGTAGGCAGGCCCCTCCATGCTATCATCAAGTACCAAGGCCTGGAGCTTTGTTAATATATTCTGACCCAAATTGGGAAAGGGGACACTCAGACACATATAGCAAAGAGTGGCAGAATGTTTTGGAACCCAGTTTATAAGACAGATAAAACACTTGACTTTCCTTTTCCCAGCCAACCCTTTTATATTACAAGTTTGTCTGGAAAGAGAGCCTTCTTTGGCAGTCAAAGCGGAGAAAATGGCTCCCGTATCCAGTAGAAATTCAGCTTCTAATTCCATGATAACTGAGACTCCTTGGAAAGCCAGTGGGGAGGCATTCTGTCTTGTAAGTCAGTGGAAAGTCATGGAAGTCATATTTGATCCAGTCCTTCCCTTTCTGGGGACAGTCTGGGCACTTCCAATGTCCTTCTGTCATGAATATTGGGACCTAGTTTTGCTGGTTGTCCTTTGGTCATCCCACAGTGAGTCTGGTGCTGCTCATCTACAGTATCTTCTTCCTTTCTTCCTGGTTACCTAGCTGATTTTGCAGTGCCATGATTAACAGGGGGATTTGCTTCTTCTTTCCTCACTTCTGCAAAGTCCTTGCTGCTAAAAACCTTAAAGGCCGCTCTGCCAATTTGGTGGGTTCTTCAGGCTCTAATGTCAATTTCTGAAGTTTCTTTTGGACATTTGAGTGTCTGGGACACTCTGAGATATAAAGAAGATTATCAGGACTATCTTAACTACCTTCTCCCTTCATGTCTCAGACAATGATTGTCTGAATTTTTAGAAGAATAGCCAAAATGAAAATATTATTTTATCAAAATAGATCAGCCTTTTAGAAATTTCATATAACTTCTGAACACATATTAATCACTACATATTTATAAATATTTTACAATCTTCCATTTTAATTTTAATCATATTAAATAAGCTTACATTATTTAATACCTCTTTCCACAAAGAGAAAACAAGTCTCTGGAGATATTTTCAGGGGCATTCTGGAAGTATCATAGAGGTTACTTCTAAGTCAAAGATTTTATAATTTAATTTGGGGAAGTTTTGTCAAAAGTATCAAGTTTTAAAGCATATACATTAGGAAATGATACTCAGTTACTACTTAGAAACACAAACAAGGTTTTAAGTCATATATAGAAGCTTACATAGTTTTAATAAGACTTACAAAGGAAAATCATTTGAAGTTCAAAATATTTTCTTTCTTTGTATATTTCTTAAACAATTTATAATTTCTTATCAAAGTAGACCATAGTTTAGAGATATATTGTCCATCTTTAGAGCACATTTTTCCATTATTGCATAGAGATATTTTGCATAATATTACTGGTATAAATGAGAGATTTGCCACCTTCCTGTGGCTCTTCACACTTTGGATGAACAATCAAATGAATGTTAGATTAATAAGGAAAAAAGAAGGAAAGAAAGAAGTCTCATAATAGCATCTGTGCCTTTCGTATGGGAGAAACCTAACAGTTAAATTGATTTGTCACATGACCTTTGTCTCTAGTTCAAATACAGAGTTGAAAGACAATGTAAGTGGTATGTGCATGTGGTGGTGTGAGGGAGGGTGGGGAAAACATAGTGAACAAATAAAGAACTTTCAGCAGATTAAAAGTAAAAAAGGTTAGGTGAGGAGACCATAGTCCTTTAAAGATTTTCCTTTTATACATGCAAAATGTCTTTTAAAAATGACAATTTTCACCTATCCTCAGAGTCCTTTCTGGCAAATCAGGGTTTTTTTTCAAAAAAATATCTGTGGATGACAGATTTTTGTTCCTCTACAATATTTTCATTTGCTTTGGTTTCTTATATTAGTTAGAATTTTTAACCCTTAATTTCATAATTTTAAGCAATTTTAAAAACAGTCTACTGCAACAGCATTATATATTAAAAGACTCACAAAATGACATGCTATTAGAGAGTACAGTTTTCAAGGTGGCACACTGTGATTATACATTCAAATTGACAGTTTTTTGACAAAAAGTTGCCCTAAGTTTAGTTGTTATTAATATTTCAGGACTACAATTTAGACATTTGACTAATTCCTATTATTTACTACAACTTAGCAAAGCTCTGAAGTTTCAAGTTACCAAACATATTTGGGAAACCAATAAAATCTAATCCTGGAGAAGTTTATATCATTTATTTTGTAGGAGAAAAATCAGCCGCCATTTTCCCACCACCATGCTGCCATTTCTTGTGGCCAAGAAATTCATCGGAATGGGGGAAAGGGAAGGAGGGACCTGCCCGCCATTCTAGTATCCATGACAACCCCCAAGCTAATAGACACAAACTTCCCTAATTATTTACAAGTAGATCTTATGTATATTCTGTCTGTGCAGAGAATTTACAACTATCTTGAGTTTCTGCTTGTCACCCCCACCTTAGTTTGCACCCCTTTGTCTCTTGAAATGTACAGACACTTGATAAGATACGAACTTCTCGAATTATTTGCAATCAAATTCTTACGTATATTCTGGAGAATTTACAAATAACTTGGGTTCCTGCTTGTCACTCCCACTTTAATTTATACCTCTTTGTCTTTCTAAATCTACGTAAGTATACCTCCATTTTTGTTCAGAGCTCAGCCTTTTGGAGAGAACTCCAACTGGGCCCGTGAGCATAATAAATCTGCCTATAATACTTCCAAAAGAGCACACGCTTGGTTTTTGTCAGCTAGGAGACCTGTAACAATTTAAACCATTCACCTGTTTATATTTTTAAGGAAAGGAAGAGGAAGTATCTTTATTCAATTTTTATTTATTTGTTCACACTGGTCATTTCCCCCTGAATCTGGGACTCTATCCCAGGGGTATGTGACTTGCTCTTTTATAAGCAATTGAATCTACTTCTGTTCCACAAGAGTGTGCCTCTGATTTCTTTATTTTTTTTGTTATTTTTTGCAGTAACTTTGACTTTACACATTAAAATAAATTCATATATATGTATATATATATATATATATATAGGTTCCCCACATATGCAGTTTCCCCATTCCTCAGATATATATCAACACCCCCTACCCTCCACCAAACCACCAAGTGTTCTTCACCATTGTCCAGTGGGCTCCAATATCACCTGCCCCCACCCCCACTCCTGTCCCATTCCCTACTGGTAGCCTCAGTTCTATAGTAAGTGTCCAATGGTTGTACACAATTTACCACTTAAGCAATTTTCTTAACCAGGAAGCTCCGGGGTGACATTCCTGGGTTTAAGTTAGATTTGGTGATACAGGCTTAGCAGAGACAGCTTAATTTTTATTCTATTGTTATCTATCACAAAGTTTTCATGACACCAAGTATGTTATATATATATATATATATATATATATTCTTGTTAGATAACATGAGCTCATTTTGACTTAATAAGCCCAGATAGAATAACAAATTATACTCAGTGTTACAAGATTTGTCTGATTTAGGTAGACTGGTGAATTTCACCTAGCTTTCATTTACTATAAACTTTCCTAGATCATTTGAACTGGAAAAAGCATTTAGGTTAGTTTTATTGTATTTTTGAATTTAGAAGTTACCTTCAATGAGTCAATACAGATTTTCACAATACCAGAGGTAGACAGTCAAAAAGACAGAAACAAAGATTGCTAAGTTTCCCTTAAAATTTAGCCATGTTCCTGGTAAAATATGACTCACTAATTATACATGTAAAAAAATTGTGTTTCAACATAAATATCCTGTTTGACAGTCCAATGCTTGGGGAAAAAGATTTTGTTACATCAGTCCAGTCACCCCTGAAACTCACACTGCCTTTTGGCTGCTATAAGCAGCATAGGTATTAAGTCATTTGGCTCTCCACTGTCAGTTGTATCTGGGACTTGTGTATCAGAATTACAATTGACTCCAACAGATCAGAGACCCCTGGGCTTGCACACACAAACAGATGAAGAGCAATAAAGTCAAGCACATGTGCTCACAACATAGACATACATCCCAAACTGGATTTAAGAGACATCTCAGTCAATTTTAATCAAATTAAAAAATACATAAGTATTAAACAAAAATTCAGGGGTGTCCAATTCCAAGACATGGAGTGGCCCATTAACCTGCAGTCCTTAAAGAGTCTTAAACAACAAAATAACCAAACCAAATGGTGTACTCCCCAAAAAGCAAATCTTCTCATTCAGGAAGCTGAGAATAATAGTCCTTAGTACTTTATCTCATACCAACCAGTACTGTAAATGGCCTTTATGAGTTCTCAATGGCAACGTGCCCAGATGGTGGAGACAGAATTTCCAGTGTGCACATACCTGTATGACTTGCCCAGTCTGCTGCAGTCCATTGACTCAACAAAGAAAACACTACCAAATACCAAATACAAATGTGTACCCAACTATCTTTGAGTTTATAGAAATCAGTAGCAAATCCCATCTAAGTGGTACCCCAAATGGGCAAATGGCCTGCAGCAAATGGTGGGAGTAGAGCACCAATGAGCACAAACTAGGTTTCCAAATGTGTGCACACATGCACCAAATAGTTAGGTATAGATTTTCCAAATTGGTGATACCGTCTACCTAAGCTACTCCTTAAATAGGCACAATACAGGGGTATCTCAGCTAGCTCGATTCACAAACGGTGTTCACCAAATGCTGTTCTTTGATCACAAATGTAAGGATGTCAGGGCAACCACTGCTGAGGTGGCCAAAAGAAAGTTGCAATTAATAAGCCTTCAGCAGCTATCAGAAATGCCCATATATTGTACTCCCCAATGTCGCTGACCACAAGCAACAAGAGGGTTTACCAAGATGAGGGAGTCCCCAATAGCATCACTTGGGCATCTAATTCTGTTACTGTTCAACAAATGTCTGGTCACTGGTATCCATTTGTAAGTCATACCCACAGAAGATGTATGTGCATGAGAGGGGGTGTTGGTGCAAGAGATAATCATGTTATTTTAGGAGTTAACTTTTAGCAAACTGTCTGAAGAGAAAAAAAGAGTTTAATGCATTAATGCTTATCTGTTTCATGAAATGAAGCTTTTGGCCTCCTTCACTGGTTCTCTAATTTTATTGTGCATAAGAATCACCTGCTGGTGTTCCATGCTAATGTGATAGCCTAGTCCTAGTGCTGTGACTAAGCAGTGATTCATTAGTTACCTATCCCAAAACTCTCTTTTTAACACACGTTATTTATGTTAGCGGTACAAACAAGTGTACCTCGGTTCTTCTCTTTGGTATGAGAAAGTGTGGGGAAAAAGGCTTGCTTACCGCTTCCAGCAACTATGAAGCAAAGCCATGACACCTCCTGTAACCTGAGCTTGCTGGAACGTAGCCAGCAGACAAAGAACTTACGGCGCTTGAAACCCCTTCCCCTAATTTACATCCCTCTCTTCCCGTGTTGCTTTAGCCTGTATAAGCAGGTTCTAACCTGAAACCAGGGCTCAGTTCTTTGAGGAAGAAATCACAGCTGAGACCACACGTATAATAAATCTGCCTAAAATACATCCAAAGAGTGCTCACTTGGTTTCTCCTGAAAAAAGGTAACATTTGGTGCATTGGCTGGAAAACTATTGAGCTGGTCTTTGGGACCACGGGTGAGGAGAAGCCCTGGTCCACAGCCGGCGAGACAAGGAGGACAGGGTGGGTGGGCCTGCCCCGCTGAATTTAGCGGGCGCGCGGTCACCCATGTCCTATTTGCCCTGAACTGTGGAACCTACTGGACTCTCAAAGGGAAGATCAGGCATCAGGCACCAGAATAGCCGCTGATAAGGTAAAATCTGGCCTGCCCCCCTACCTATGGGCAGAAGGGAGCTTGATCTCCCATGAAACCAGAAGTCTCTCAGTCACGATGGGATTGCTAGCAATTTCTTGGTTGGGGATCCCTGGGGGCTGGGTGGGGAGAGTCCAAAGAGTGCTGTGTGTGAATGCAAGTGCTGTGTGTGAATGCTTCTGGGAGATCTTGGAGAAATTAAGTTAAACCTGCAGTTGTGGACTGTATGTAAAAGGACAAGCAAGTCTGTAACTCTGTGATAAAGATTTACTTGAGGGCTTGATTGGTTCCTGCTGGAGTGCAAAAGGGGCTGAGTGCTCGCCTGAGTTGGGCCTCTCCACACCCAGGACACTCTCGCCCGCACGCCTGGCGACTAGCAGCAGTGGCCCCACAGGCCAGGTTCTCCCCACGGGTGTGCTGCGCTGGCCTGGGTTGCTTCTGCGATCCCTGCTTCCCCAGCCACCGGCTCCCCTTCTGACAGGGCAGTAGTGGAAACAGCTTATGGGGCTGGGAGGGGCCAAGTGATCAGGCAGGCCCCAGGTGGCAGGCCAGCTGGATCCTGACTGCAGAGCAAGAGTCAGTCCTAGGCTGCGCTGTGGGCATGCGCAGTGGCGCAGTGGCGGGCCAGCTGCTGCGGGGGCAGAGACCATGGCAGGTGGTGAGGGGCGAGGGGGAGGGATGGCAGGTGTGGGGAGCGCGGTTGCGGGGGAGCTGGATGGCCCGGGTTTCGGGCCTCTGGCAGTGGTGTTGGCGGTGGCTGAGACGCGCACACACCTGTTCGCGCTGAGGCCTCCCTCCTCTGTGGCCCCAGCCTGGAGTGACTCTGGGCGTTGGCTTGCATGCACTCAGCACCCCAGCTGCCCTACCTGGGGGATGTACCTACGAATTGGATCCCGAAAGACTCCACAGGAAGAGCTGTTTACAAAGTTGTGACAGGAAGCACATGCCACTCTGCTCGGTTTTTCCATATACTAGACCAGTGATTGGAAGATGCCCAGGTTGAGCCTCTGTGGGTCCGGTTCTGTGTTAGTAGTGATTTAAGGAGTCAGAAAAGGAAGTAGAGGCAGACAAACCTGCATTGGGACAAAACCCAGATGTTAAAGCTCCCCACTCTCATCACGCTCATGAGTGTCAAGGGACATAAAATAGAATCACACTGTGCCTCAGTTAAGCCATGGAGAGGGAGTCAATACCTGCAGGGAGGGGCTGGCAAACCAGGGGCCAAGTTCAGTCTGGTGCCCAGGAGAGCTAAAGCTGAGATCATTGCTTCCAAGGCTTCTGCTGCCCAGCAGGTCTTCGGGCTGCCTGGGTCAACTGCAGGCATCGCTCACAGAAGGACAGGGATGCCCTTGGGTGCTCTGAAGGCCAGGCCTGCCCCTCATCTGTGCCTACACCATGTAGCTGGCGCTGCCTCTGCTAAAGTTGTCTCGAGTGATGACCTGCCACCTTGATGGCCTTGGGGTCTCTGGAACAGCCTTTGCCCTCAGCACTGCCTAGTGGAGGGAGGGGCCAATTTAAAGCAGATCCTGCCCAGCAGCTCCCAAAGCATGACGCCCTGGGCGGCCATCATCCTCCTCAGGGGATCGCTGTGCATGGGCTCTGGGCATGGGGAGACGGAGACCTGGGAGTGTGCCTACTACAGTGCTTACTGGGCACTGGAGTGCACCAACCAGATCGGCCGCTAGCGCTGCGAGGACGAGCAGAAGAAGCAGCTGCACTGCTATGCCTCCTGACACAACAGTTCGGGCACCATGGAGTTAATCAAGAAGGGCTGCTAGCTGGACGACTTCAACTGCTACAACAGACAAGAGTGCATGGCCACCGGGAAGAACCTGCAGGTGTGCTTCTGCTGCTCTGAAGGAAACTTCTGCAACGAGCACTTCACCCACTTGCCTGAGGCTGGGGTCCCCAAAGCCCGCAACCCCCATGCTGCACACGGTGCTGGCATACTCTCTGCTGCCCATCAGGGGCCCTCCCTCCTCGTCCTGCTGGCTTTCTGGATGTACTGCCATCGCAAAACCCCTACAGCCACGTGAACGTCCGTGAGGACCCTGGCCCTGCACCCCGTCCCCTTTGGTGGGCCTGACGCTGCTGCACCTGCTGGAGATCAAAGCCTGGGGGCGCTTCAGCTGCATGTGGAAGGCACAGCTCAGGAATGACTTTGTGGCTCTTAAGGTCTTCCGTCTGCAGGACAAGCAGTCATGGCAGAGTGAGCAGGAGATCTTCAGCACCCCTGGCGTGAAGCATGAGAACCTGCTGCAGTTCACTGCCACCAAGTCTACATGCTAAGGTGCAGGGCTACTGAAAGAAAATCAAACAAAACAGAGCCCATATGAAATCATTCATCAATTCAAGAAGAGACCACTAATGGGCCAGTAAGAAAATTTGTTCCATCTGGGAATGCTCAGCGACAGGTTACAGATGGAGACCAAGATCTTTGACCCATTGGGGTCGCTTTCTCTCTGGAAGAACCCACTCTCTCTTTCATTGAGAGTGTTTCTTTCCCTCTTGTTAAAAAAATGCCTCTTTTGTTTCACCTCTGTGCTTTAACTCTCTTTGCTTTTATGTTCCATTCAGGCCATGTTCTGGAAAAGTCTTCTTCCAGACACACATGTTCCCATGTAACTGAATAAACAGGTATGCACACATCTCCCCTCGGTATCAAACCTGCCTCAGACAAAGTTGTTAATAAGTGACAAATAGGATTAATTTGACTCCAAGGTCCATGCTCCTAGTTAAGCTGTAGAAGAAGAAAGCCGCACTCCCAGTTTCTAGCCGCCTTGGGTCAGCTGTAAAGGCCACCAAGCCATCAGGCGCTTTGCAGTCTGGTCTGGCTGGAAGCTACTGGCCAGATAAAAGGACTTTTCCTTATCACCTGAGAATGGAGCCCTATGTGCATTTTGCAATTATGTGAATCCTGTGTGTTGCCCATGTGAGGAATTCACAAATGACTGAGTTCAACTTTGTAATTCTTATTCTAAGTTACACCTCCCCCTCTCTCTCACTCTATAAAAGTGTACTCCCAATTTTGCTTGTTTGCTCAGATTATGATATCTAGGCCCACACGTAATAAAGCTGCCTTCACCACTTCTAAAAGAGCATATGCTTGGCTTTGTCGGTAGAGAGAGAGCTGTAACAAAGCTACACAGGCAGAATCTGGCAATGGCAAATTTAGCAGAGAAAATACAAAACCACACTTTTTCTTTCTGAGAAAAAAAATCTGTTTTTGCATTGTTTCCAATTTCCCCTGTATATGTTTTTATATGTAACTTTTTTCTTCCTTATTTTTTAAACAATAAGAGCAACACTCATACCTTTCGATTCTCTGGACTAGTTGTTTTGTTGCCCTAATGATATTGGATATGCCCAATTTTCCTGTGCTCCATTTGCTCTTTTATCAACACAATTATTGATAAAATAAAACTTCTTGCCCAGATGCATTCTCTGGTTTTAAATTGGCTTGAAGGGTGGACATTACCTTTGAACCATTACCCACCTCAGAAGTGAAAGCCTTTACGGACTGGCCGTTTTCACAGTCTATTCATATGAACACCTCTAATGCCTCTAAATTCATCTTTTCTCCAGTTTTTAAAGGCAACCACATTTTGTTTTTATTTTTGCCTGAGAGCTTCCATGTTCAATTTATATCATGGTTTTCTTTAGTTAATCAATTCTGCCACTCCCTCCACACAAACTAATGAACCAACCAGGCCCAAACAGAGCCTAGAAAGAAGTTAGAACATGAAAGATGATAAGCAATTGACCTACATAATCCTTGTGGGTGTCTGTCATTGTGAGTGAGTGTGTGTGTGTGTGTGTGTGTATGTGCCAGAGGAAAGTGCAAATAAGAAGTTAAAATAAAGCTCTTGCCCTAGGAGGAGAGGTGGCAGACGGTACAGTTATGACCAGGATTAAGTTTCAAGACCTTCCCCGAAGGGAATAAAGAGGTCCTTCTGAAACAATGGAATGGCCTGAAGGTGGAGCTGTCCCACCTGCACCTGCTTAAGTGACAGGCAGTGAGGAGTACAAGCTTTTCTAGAGCTGAGTTTCTTGAGTTGTTCACAAATCCGTCTCCCATGTTCTCAGAAGGAGAACCTTAGAAAAGTCTACATGGGTAAGAAGGATAAGCCTCTGGATGTGTGGCCCAGGAAAAGGCATTCCGTGCATTGCTCACTTACAAGCTTAAGGAGACAAGTCCAACTAAGAAGTAGTAACAGTAAGAGAAGCAGCAGCAATAACAGGAATGTCTACCACTGAAAAAGTAGAATATCAAAGCCTGAATATCACAGCGTCAACAAAATACAAAGTGGCCAAATAAAATAAAAAATAAAAATAAAAATTAGAAATTGAAATGGCACAGAAAGCACAGACAGAAAAAAATTATTTTTGTTTTATTATTCTTCTCTTTCTATGTTATCCATTCTAAGTGTTATAGCTCTCTCTCAATCAACAAAATCCAAACAGTGCTCTTTTAGAAGTAGTGAAGACAACTTTATTATGCGTGGGCCAGATATAGAATCTGAGCCCTGAAATACTTTTGGGGTACACTTTTATTTGTGAGGGAGAGGGGGAGGTGTAAATTAGAATAGGAATTACAATTGGAATTCAGTTATCCATTTGTGAATTCCTCACATGGGCAACACACAGGATTGCAGTATGAACATAAGGTTCCATTTTCAGGTGAAAAGAAAAAGTCCTTTTATCTAGTCAATAGCTTCCAGCCAATCTAGACTGCCAGGTGCCTGATGACTTGGTGGCCACTGTTGGTCCACAGCAGCTAGAAACTGGGGGTGCAGCTTCCTTCCTTCTACATAAGAAGTCCCTTGAAAAGAGATGGTGTTTCTCCATTCATCAGTACTGTAGGAAGGAAAGAACTCCATGAATAGTATTCTATTTAAACATCAAACCAAGACAGTGCTTGCCTTCCAAACCTGAATAGGTTTTAGATCCCTGCTCTGCTTTGAAAGAAAGTGTGTATTTCCCATTTTTATAATGAATTATATAAATCTTCTTAATAAAAATAACAGAACTAGTTGAACACTGGTGACAGTGCTTCTTTAAAGATGTTCTTGTGGAGTCACAAGGGATAGAATAATTAAAACTCCTTGTAGAGTTTAGTTCTTTGACCTCTCATTAGTTTCAGTATTATAAATTGCCATTTGTTAGCAGTCTAATTTGATTATTAGCCCCTCTGAGCTTACAGCACGCATTCTGGAGTAGACTCTGTGACTCAGAATGCGTGCTGCTGCTATATGTGGGATAGAAAATGGAGGCGCAATTGCGTTCTTCCTATGTGTTCATGAATTACTCATAATATAGTAGTTAAACAAAGGGAAAGCAGTCCTTTGCAATTTCATGAGTAATGTATGGTCTTTATTGTATGACTAAAATGTATTTGTTTTTGGAGTATGACAGAGAGCTATCATTCTCCTTAAAAAAAAAAACAACCTTGAGGAATACTATGTTCGATTTCTAAGGCTGCCACTCATTCAAAAATATTAAATGCATTTGAAATAGTGAAGAATTTTCTCATAAAATGAAGACAGCTTCCAAAAAAATTTCCAATGGCCAACTTCTAGTTTCCTTTAGGAAATACACAGCCAACTCCCCCTCAATCCTATCTTAATAATCCAGTACGGGTTGCCTCACAAATCCATTCATATTGTTTTGCTCAGCCTAATTTTTCTGTCCTCATAAATCTACATTCAGTGTTAATGACAGAACTGAAGGAGTGGTTGTGGAGAGTCAGTCAGATGTGCACATCTTTTTTTATTGGAGATTTTGCATGACAGAGAATCATTTTTTGAGTTCTGAAAATAGGTAAAAATTTTTTTTCATTATCAATGTTGTCTTTATTCAAAAGATAACACTTTTGGTTTGTGTGATATTCAACTTGATGTTCCTACTCTTAAAGAATTTTCCTTCTTTGTTCTTACACAAGCTATTCTTTCTTTCAAACCAACTTTTAAAAAATAAACCCTTTTTGTAACTCATGTTCTCTTATATTTTTTCTAACAGCATATATTCAGTTATGTTATTATATTACATTAGACGACCATGTGAATAAACTTAGTGCTACTAATATTCTGAAGAAAAAGTTCATCTTTCTAGCTGGTTGCTAGAGCAACACTACCAAGGGAAAAGTGGTTCTGATTTCATTCAGGGATTGTTGTCTTGCCTTGAACCATTTTGTAGACATTTCTTTACTGTTATTTTTTTCTTACAATGGAAAGCAGATAATAAATAATGTTTTACTATCTACTGTTCTAGCCAAAGCTGCCCCTTGTTTTTTTTTTTTTTTTTTTTTTGGTGCTAAAACTCAGAACCCCTCACTTTTTAAGATCAGAGTTTTGACTGAAGAACATGCTGCTTTACTTGATATGCATATATTTTTTTCTTTTTTTTCCCCCAGTTGTTACTGCAAGACTGTAACTTAATAATCCTGTAGGGGGACAGTGGCATTTAGAACACATATGGATGGACTATAGGTCACATTTCTGATATTTTGAATCACATGCTCATTTCAACTATTGAGAACTTTGATATGTTTTGAAGGGCTAGACTGTGACTTTGAATTATTCCAGTCTTTTCCAGCCGATAGCACGTTATAGACAATAGTAGTAATCATAGTGTAGGAAATAGCAAAGTAAAGGAAGAGGCCACCCTGTCTTTTTTGTCATCTAGGAGACTGTGGAAAAACTTTACATATTTTTGTGAAGAGTTTATAGATTATAGACTATCAAAAAATATCATGAATATACAGAGTAGGGGATTGGGAGTTGGGTGAAACAGGTAAATGATGTCAATTATATGGTAACAGATAGAAGCTCAACTTTTGGTGATAATTTATATAGGTATCAATTTATAGTGCTGTATAGTTAATATTTATATAATGGTATAAACCAATGTCACTTCAATAAATATCTATGAAAATAAAATAAAAATAAAGATTATGTAAGAAACACTATACATTCGAAAACATTAGAAATATATTTTAAGGGGAAGAGATGTTCTTCAGTTTTAATAACAGCTTGTGAGAACTAAGGCTTTACCAACTTGAAATGGAATATTCAGTGACGAGTTGGACTGAATTAACCAATTATTTTCATCACTATACTTCAATTGACACCTAATTCTTCTATCAAGTTACGATGAATACCACTGTGTGTTGTTTCCAATACCAGAAACATTGTCATATTTCCTGCTGCCATTTTTTCAATTTTTACTACACGCAAAATTCAGGTTCCATTTATCACAGCAGCACAGGCAAAGCTTTCAAAGTGGCTGAATGGAATCAGCAGAAGCAGATAGTTTGTGGGAATGAACTTGCATGAAACAAAATATTTGGAATTTTTTTCCCAAGTGAAATTACCTCAGCATTAAAGTACAAATTTGAGCACAAATCAAACTTCTGCCATAGGACATCCCTTTTTGAAACTGAGATGTGACATTCCCTGACCTGTGAGTACTATGTCCTGATGTCAAGTTATTCTTTCCATTCTCTAACATGTATGGAAAAATTTTCTCACCTCTGGTGCCAGAGCTGGTTAGGTGGTTCATACAATTCTTGTGAGTTATTTAGCAAGAGCAGTTTAGACAATAGCTCAGTAGGAAGTCTAATAACTGAATGTCCAGCCCAGCCATATGGGTGGTTCAGGGAGAGAAGCTCTTAAATGTTTGCTTTCCACTTTTCCTCATATACTCATTTGGTAGTAGTCTCTTGTCTGAATTCATCATCCTGATATACCAGATCAGAAGAGTGCGCAAACTGTAAATACACTCCAGTTCTCATAATGGATGGGCCAAGCATTAATATATGCATATACCTCAAGTTCTTCCCACAGACCATGAAATTGAGATTGTGGATGTCAATGTTTCTTTTACAGAATTTTTCTTCCAAGGCTACAGTACACTTTAAAACCATTTTGACCTCAATTTTCACTCAAACTGATCAGCTATTGTTCTTCACAGTGACAAGAAAAGATTTTTTACTGTCTCTGTTGCTGTGGGACAGGAGCTCAGTTAATTAGTTCTGCCCAAAGTTACAACTGATGCAATTCTATAGTGATTTTTGTCCTTTTATAAATCTTTTTTTAATTAAAGTTTTTTTTTGTTGTTGTTCTTTGTTGGTTGATTTTGTTCATTTCCCTGACTGGGTCTTGAACCATGGATCTATGGCTTTCATAGCATGTGCTTTAGTTGTCTGAGCTACAAGGGTATGCAATGATATTATCCCAGAAATTGCCTGTTTCTGGTTTCCTTACATTGTCTATTAGATCACAAGCTTCTAGGTTTTAAGAAATTTGTCTTTTCTTTAAATCATGAACTGTACCTGTTAAATGATTATAACTACCTGTTGTGTACCACAAAAAATATAATTTTATCAGTGGTCCCAATTGAATATAGCTAATGTTTAGACACACCAGAATGCATCTAGTTATCTGGTAGGAATAATCCATAGGGCCCATTTACATTGATTTAGTCAGATAGGGAGAAAAGGCCTTGGATTAGGCAAAGAAGAATGAAAGAAAAGAGAAGAGGAAGGGATGAGGAAATGACAGGGAGATGCTTGTAAGTGGGTGCTTGGCTGTGAAAGATGAGATGGAGGAGAAAGGGTGGGGAGGATAGTCCAATGGTTACCCCCTGATACATTCCCAAATATTTGACTGAAAACATTGCAGACAGAAGCAAAAAGGCCTGTATTTACAAAGGACTTGTGAGACATGTGATGCAGTATGCCACGGTCAGGTTCCAAGGAACCTTGATGATTTAGTAAACAAGAAAACACAGACGTACGTATCTGTGGTATGGTGAGAATTTTATTAATAGTAATGGGATCTTTGAGTGTTGATATGGTCCCTCTCTCAGACTAAAATCATATAACAAGCACCAATTTCATGGCATTTAACTTTCCTAAATTTGACAAACCTGCTTTCTGCATAGGATGCATTCACTACTAATTTTCTTGTACTTCCATGAGAAACCTGAGTATTAACTGGGAGCCTCATGATTGATAATCATATATGGTATATATCCTTCTCCACTTTGTTTGCTGGTTTGATAATAATACAATGTGAAAATAACCTTAAATGAAATTGAAATTATCATTCATCCATACTTTCATGGCTCGGCCATTATGGTTAGGCGACCAAACATGACACAAAAGAGGAAAAGGACATCGTGTGTGCATACAGGATGGCCTCAGTTCAATGAGAATTGAAGGAATTACAGCATTTTTTAAAATCAGCTCGAGTGTACAGCTTTGGAAGCAGCAGAACGTAACATGGACATGGAGGATACCATGCTAAGAAGGAACTGAGTTGTGATATGATCCCGCCCTCAAGGATCTGTATGGTAGTTCAGCCTAATGAGACAACGAAGGTGTGCAAAGAAGAGAATATGAGAAGACTCAGTTCACAAGATATACCCATAAGGATGTTCAGAAATAGATTGGTAATACTTGATGGGTAAGATACATACACCTCCATTAAACAGATTTAAAAAAAAAAATCTATGATTTGGAGATTTAAAAGCAGTTTTCCAAAGCAACATCTCTAGAAAGTTGATAAATTAGGTATAGAACTCAAGTCTTCTGTGGTAAGCAAAATAATGGCCCCCTTGGTTATGTCCATGCTCTAATCTCTGAAGCCTGTGAATAAATGACCTTCCCTGTCAGGAGACTTTGCACATGTGAAAACAATTGAGGATTTTGATGTAGGGAAATTATTATGGATTATTATTAATATTTGTCACAGTAAATCTTAAAATCATAAAATCAGAGAACCTTTCCTAACTGGAGTCAGAAGGAGATGTGACAATGGAAAAATAATCAGAAAGAGATTCAACATTGTGAAGGTGGCCATATATGTCACTTTAAATGGGTCAGTACTTCCTTTTTCTTATTTCCCAAATGTCCCATTGTTTTAATATAGATGTCAGTTTTGCCCTGTTTTTAATAAACCAGGGGCCATCTTTAACACAGGTCAACAGGGGAGGCTGAGTAGTCCTGAGACCAGTCTGTTGAGGAGATCTCAAAGCAGCTGGCCATGCTGCTATTGATGCTTTCACCCCTTGTGAGGAAGCAGAAACCACAGGAGGAGGATTCCCCACCTCCCACCCTCCCCCCATGTATGTTTTTCTTCAAAGGGAGCAGAAATCATAACATGGTCCAGTTGCAGGTAAGTACAAAGGAGGTTATCTCTGGCATGGTGGGGTTATTGGGCATTTCTGGCACTAGGATGGAAAACTGGCATGTTTTTTAGGCAGGACATTCAGAACAGGATTTAAATGGGTGCCAAATTTGGCTTTCAGCTAATGTGTGAAATTTCCTTGCTTGATCTTGGCCAATTGTATGAAGTCCCACCAGACTTTAATCACTGATCTGCATCACATAGTACTCACTTGTTGCTGGCCTAGTTGCTCTGCTCCTGCTTGGATTGCTCTGCCTCCTCATCTCCTTTTAGCATAACTCCATCCTGTTTTTGACAACCCTGTCCTGCTTTTGCCATCCCAATGTCCCACTTTTGTCTCAAGGAAATATGGTCAGTCTAACATTGTGGACTTTGAAGATGGAGAACGGGGCCAGGGACCATGCGACACAAGTGACTAGAAATTAAGAAAGACAGCAAAATGGTTTCTTCCTGTATTAGTTTTCTATTCTAATTTAACAAGTTACCACAAAGTTGAGGTTTAAAACAACAAAAATTTATTAGTTTAGAGGTCAGAAGTCTGAAGTTTATCATAGTGGCTACATTCAAGGTGTTGGCAGAACTGTGTTCCTTCTGGAAGTTTTAGTTGATAGTCTGCTCCCTTGCCTTTCCAAACTTCTAGAGGAGGCCTGTGTTCTTTGACTCACATCTGCCTTCCTTCATCTTTAAAGTACATCACTTGAACGTGTGCTTCCATCATTAATGACATCACGTCTCTGTCTCTCTTTTGCTCCTTCCTTCCTCCTTCCCTCTTTGCTGTCTCTTCTCTCCTCTCTCCTCTCCCCTCTTTTTCTCGTGTTTCCATTATAAGGAACTGTGATTATATTGGGCTCATGAACATAAATCAGGGTAATCTCTAAATAGGAATACAGCCTAGCTAACACATTGAATTTAGTTCAGCAAGAAGCATGTTGAACTTCTGACCTATACAACAAAATAATACATTTGTATCACTTAAGACACTAAATTTGTGATAATTTGCTACAGCAGTAGTAGAAAACAAATATATCTTCTAATTCTCACACCAGTGAGTTTGAGTATCATATAACAACTTTTGTACATTTTGAAGAGTATCATCTTGGTATCTTATTCATTAGTTCAGGCAGAACCTTAGGCTTTCTGAATCCAGCAGTTTCTGTCTAGTCAAGAATCTTAATGGACACATTTATTGCCATCTAAAATGCATATCACATTGCAGATACTTATAAAATTCTATATATCTGTATCTATATATCTATATCTATTTCTTCTTAGGCTCTTTTTACGATGACTGAACTGAAGCGTTGCTGTTAGGAATTAGAAATACAGTACTAATTTCCCAGATTGTTGCTTAGTATTCTGAGTCATGCTCCCTACTGTCAGAAAACTCTATAGGGGCAGCTAAAGTAAACCACCATAGGCAAAAATTGGTGGAGAAAATTATCTAAGAGAACTGTAGATGAAAAAAAAGTAGAAGGACTGTAAGTGTGTAAAGTACTAAAGTAGTATGTATCGCTTATATTTATGAACTACATATCATTTTCTCTTTGATAGTTCATCCTACTTGTTTCATTAGTGGCATAAAATGTGAAGAAAAGATGAAGAATAACTATGATGATGACGAGAAAATTATGATTTTAATGTGAACAAGACTCAGTAAGTAAAATGATTGGTTTTTATGTTTGGATATCAGATGCATTTATACAAGCATTGATTTGTGAATCAGTTGTGCCACAAATTTGCAAGTACCAAAATAACTAGTCAGCAATCTGGAAGTTGTTGCCCTTTCTCACCTTATCTTGGAAACAAAGATTCGGCAGTCAGTCTAACTGACGAAATCGTAGCTGCTGAAGGCAGAATGCAATTCAGTTCCTACTCTCTCATAGGAAGACAGGTTCAGCAGAGCTAACAGCAAATAAAATAATGCATTTGTCAGTAAATGAAAGAGATAGGTCTCAGTGGTACACAAGAAAGATCAGGCAGGGAAATGAGATTTGTTTTCTGTATTGTCACTCTCTGGACCTACACAATAATTACTTGGAAAATCACAGACACAGGAGGAAAATGGTCCAATGTGCACAAGCTACTGAATTCATTGCAACTAATTGTCTAGAATTTACTACTCTTGAAAGCAGCTTGTCAAATTCCTTTTAGGAATATATAGCTCCTGTAGACAAGGCTCACCCTAAAGGATGGTTGGATTAAACAGAAAAACAAGCAAATGACAAGTCCAACACTTACTACCAACTTCACAAAATCCTTCATAAGGGAGCCAACTGCAGGTGTACTTGCAGAAAGTCAGAGCGCTCTAAGATCTATTATTTTATTCTCACAGTATAGATGGAAAATCTGAACCTAGAGAGTTACATCTGTGTGACTAATAAATTACAGAGCTGAGATTTGAACTCTAATCTTCCTGGCTCCCAGTTCACTGTTCTGCTTATGGTCTACAGGGAAAGTGCTGATACAGCTCTGTCACGTGGTGGCTTCAACTGAAGAAAAAACGGTTAATGACATGATGTAAAAATAGATTGTGTGTGCATGTGTGCGTGTGCATACATGCAGGAGGAAAACGCTGTGGTTCCTCCCATTGTTCTACTGAGTAGGAATTTTTCCCCTTAGTTTTTAAAGAATTGCTTCTAAGTGAGTTGCAGTGTGTTCAGTGCTTCACATATTTCACATTATCATTCTTTTCACTGCAAAGAAAACTGACGCATTTGACTAAAAAGCATTTCCCAGTAAATTATTTTCCTGAGCAAGAAAGTTTGAAAAGATATTGTATTTATCATTTGAAATTATGATAAATATAAACACCAGTCAATTTTTAAGCTTTTTATTTTGAAGCAATGTCAAACACAGGAAAGTTACAAGGATAATACAGAAAACTTCTGATTGTTCTTTACCAGCCACCTTCACTCTTCACTGAGATTTAATATTTTGACACGTCTGTTCTCTCTCTCTCTCTCTCTCTCTCTCTCTCTCTCTCTCTCTCTCTCTCTCTCTGTGTGTGTGTGTGTGTGTGTGTGTGTGTGTATGCTGTCTATGTATCTCCATTTCTTTTTATATAGGTGATAATATGGTAGGCATATTAAAATCATGGAATTAAATTTGATAATAAGAACATCTAAAATGGAGAGTTGGAGAGTTGGGAGGCCATTAAAGGAATGGAGCTTATCCACACCTTCTAAGCCTGACTGGCTCAATAATCAGGATTTGCAGTTGCATTCATGACTCTCATTAAATCAGAATCCTGACATCTGGAAGTCGAGGAGTTTGGAGAAATGGCACCAGGCTTCTCATAGTAGTTGGCCAATGCTTTTGGACTCTGGTTTCAAAGCAGACACTTGAAATGCATGCATTTCTTCCTTTTGTTGGATGATTCCCCCCCACCAGCCCCCTGCCTTTAAATAACTATTAAAAACTGTAGAAGGCAATTCTGCCTACATAAGCTCTGTATATTTCATCCCTGATTGGGATACTTACCCGGTTCTCGAGGATCGATGACTTCAGAATTGAACTTCTCATAGGACTCAAAATAAAGCTTTGTATTCACCTGCAGACTGAGCTATGGCTGGACATTTTCAACTGTGTATATGTGTGTGTGTGTATATATACATATACACACATATATAATATGTAAAATGTATATATATACACACATACTGTATATATCTGTATACATACATTTTGTATATGTTTATAGACATTTTTGTGAATAATCTGAGACTATACTTCATAAGCCCTTAATTCTTCTTCCCCCAAAGAAACAGTAAATTCTCTTATATAAGAGCAATGTAGTTAAAAATTCATCAAAGTTGAGAGTGATAAAATACTTTTATCTAAACTACAATTCTTATTCTCCTTTTGTCAGTTTACTGACAGTTTCCATTCCTGTACAGAATTCAGTCCAGTCATGTATTGCACATAGTTGTCATGTCTCTTTTGTCTTTAATCTGAAATAGTTTTCCAGCATTTCATTATTTGCATGATATTAGTATTTTAAAAGAACATAGTTCTATTCTTTATAGACTGTAACTCAGTTTAGTTTTCCCTGATGTTTTCTCATAATGAAATTCAAATGGAGAGCTTCCTATATATTACAAAAGTGGTATTGAGTCTGTTTCTGGGTAGCACATCCAAAGGCACATGTTGTCTCTCTGCCCTTCACCAAAGAGGTTAATTTTGATCATCTGATCAATATAACATATGTCTGCTTCATTGCCTATTTACTAAATTCCCCTTGAAGCTAATAAAGAAACTGCCAAGAGACATATTAAGACCATGCAAATATCCTCTTTCTCTTCCATTCCCCCATGCTTGCATTTAGAATCACTTGATGATTCTTGCCTGAACCAATCTTTACTGTGATGGTTAAAATTGGTACTTTTCTAAATACATCCCTTCCTTCATAGTTATTAGTTGACATTTTCTATATCTGGTTCCCTCTGTTTTATTTATTATCCCTGTAGACTGATTACTATCTATTTTATTAGCTGGCTAATTATTCTTACCTTCTTTCTTTATTTTTATGCTCAGAATTGCACCTGATTTTCTTTTGAATACTTTCTTATTTTCTATTAAGAGAAAATACTTTGGGCTCATCTTGCACTTCCCTACCCCTCCCCTTGGCATCAGCTATTTATGCAAAGAGTCATAATTCATTTTAATGGGGAATGGTATTTAGAAATCAAGGTATAGATATTAAGTATATTCATAAGTAATGTAGTAGCATTGCTAAGGTATCATACTGACACATCCAATCCTAATCTTGTCTTTCTCAATTCCTTAGCTGTATATTCTATCTTCCATAGTAAGAAAACTGACTCCTTTCAATGTCAAAACATTTGCTCACTTGCTCAGTCCTGCACTACATATAAATGATTTAAGATTTTTTATTATAATAGTTAAAGATACGAGAAGAGTTATAGACAAAATTTTGATTCTGCATTTTGGATATGGGTATTCTTGCAAGAACTCTGACAATAGGTAGAAGAAAAGAGTAGAGTCTAAATCATTGCTTAGGTAAGGTTAATGTCAAGCCTCTCATTTCTGTTTTATTTAAGTAACAGACCCATTGGAAAAGTAATCACCAGTGTTCTGCTTGGTGTCATTTCATGCAGTCTTTTAAATTAATACAAGTTATATTATGCACTTATAAATCTGTTAAGATAGATTTCATGTTAACTTCTTACAATAAAATAAAATACAAAAGCAATACTTATATAACAAAGAAACTTTGAGAAATATTGCACCTCATAAGCATCATTCATATATCCATGTACTGAATATTCATAACTTTTATTAGTAAGTGCCAGAGTATACTAAGGTTTGAAAAATGAAAAAAGATAAAGAAAACTTATTCTAAAATCATATTATCAAAGAAGGTCCAAAGTCCTTTGGAACAAACAACAGTTGGCTAGGAGTATCATCCCCAAAGAAAAATTTATAAACAGTTTGGACTTTGCATTTTAAATGCAAAACAAGGCAATAAATGAATACAAAGTAAAACACCAAAACAAACAAACACAACCTAAGGGCTTCATTAACAGAATAATGCTCCAATTTTGCATGAAAATTCAGAGGGATTTTAGTATTCCTGAATTTATCTATATAATCCTACAGGACTATAGGATGACTCAGATTGTATGCCTTTGAACTACTGATTGTATAAAAATACTTAACATGTTTCATGATCTACTTTGTGGGTCAGGATTCTGGCATGTTTTTAGTACTATTGAGTCACATTTATGGTATGAAAAGGCATAAAGTATATTCACTGCAATCTTTCTCTTACAGATGGAAAAACAAATCTACAGAGGAGAAATGACTTTACTGAGGATAAAGTTTGTGAGGGAAAGAACCTGAAGGGTTCCCACAGAAGAGAATTAAAGTATGTGTGGAAAGTTGGGCTAAATTACTGTATGTTCTGTTTCTACTCTGGAACTGTATGGGTCTGTTTTATGATCTCCAGTACAGCGGTCTTTCTAGTCTACCCTCAAGGATCATTAGGTAGGGGGAGATAGAAAGGAAACTGGGAAATCAATTTTATTGTTTGCTATTTCAAATCCTGATCTTACAGAAAGATTATTCTGGAACAAGGAGTTTGATCCACAGCATTATTCAGTTGAAATGTTATCAAGAACAACTTTACAGTCAGAACTACTTCCCATATGTGATTATGTTTTAAAATCATGAAAGTATTTTGCAGCTAGGAAACGATAAGGGCCAGAATTTGGTTGAAAATGCTTGTCAACTTTTGGCAGCCTTGTGACTGCTGGTCTTAGAATTCTTCTCTCTATAGTCAGAGAACTCTGGTTAGATAGACTACCGATGTTTCTAATCATTTCTGAAATTCTTCTGAACAGTACAGAATAGTACTCTCTTAAATTAGTATGTAGAGTTGTGACATTAGTTGTTCTTGGGAGAGAGTCATACAAGTACTTCTTCAACAAGATAAAGTACAGCTAGAAATATACTTTAGGGTATGAGGCCAATTCGAGACTACACGACAGCTGTTTTTCAACAATTTGACTAGCATTAATTACTCTTATGAGTCTTTAATCAAAATATTCTTTCCATTATTACAAAGCAGAATGACAGTAAGTGTGCACGATTACAAGTTAAAATAATAACTGCTAAGAATGACAGTAAGTGTGCACAATTACAAGTTAAATAAATGCTAGGCACATATTACCAACTTTCTTCCTTCCAAGTGTACAGAAATTCAATGATGATTTGATATACCAAAGACTTATTAGTTTATAGAATATAACACGCAAGGGATCACCATCAGTTTACTGGTAAACATATCCATTTCCCTCCCTATCCTTTTCCCGTTACCATGCCCAGCATGGATAAAGATTCTTTTGGCCTCTACTAATTTCCTTATGTTTTCCACAAATATTAACTTAATATTTCATGTGACAGATACTATGTATGATTGTGAAAACAGCAGCAAAAAGACCTACAAAACTCTCATTTTTTGATGTTTAGAGTGTGTTGGGGTATACATAACTAAATAGGTAAAATACAAATAGGCAAAACAAGGTGGAAAGTTAAGAAATAAAGGGAGCCTAATCCAGTTATAGAAAATCTTACAAATAACATTTAAAATGACATCTGAAAGACGAAGAGTTTAACAAGTAAGGACCAACTTGGACAAAGTTTTCTGAAAGATAGCGGGTGTAGGAAAATGCCCAGAGGAGAGGAAAGCAGCATGAGAAAACCATCATATAATGGGACTACAGTAGTACAATTTAGAGTATAAATTTGTGCGAGGTAAGAAATGTGGCTAGATTGTAAAACAGTTTCCCTAAGTGTAGTAACCTTTCTATTTTGTTCAAAATAGCATTGCCGTTATTTACCACAGTTCTTGTCAAATAGTAAAAATCAAAAGAATATGTGTTGAATAATAATAGCAACAACAAAAACAGCTATCAGTCATTTGTTTAATTATAAGAGAGAAAACATTATAAATAAAATGCTTTATTCTTTGCAATTTTGTTAAGTCCTCACAACACTATGAGGCATGCATTAGTAGTAGTAGAAGCAGTAGTAGAACGGTATCTTCATTTTGCATATAAGAAAACAGAACTGTGAGGTTAACCCAATAGCCCAAAATTTGGAAAATTGCATATATTGAAAAAAAGTGGAAAATCTAAGACAGAGCACAAATAAACACCAGTGTCTAACTGACAGGTAGAGGACAAAATTGTTTATAAATAAGTTTGGGAAGATTTAGACAGAAGAGTAGAAGGAAATCTGGATAATGGATGTAATATTAGTTGAGGGAAAAGATTTTCTCATGAAGAAGGAGATGGTCAACAGTGTCACATATTACTATGACATGGGGTCAAAAACTCTTTCACTGTATTTAGCAACATGGAGTTCTTTGAGGACTTTGGAAAGAATTGTTCCACTGTGAAGGGGTATGTGGGGTTTAGGAGAGAGGTAAAAATCTTATTTCAATGTCTTGTAGGGTAAGTTACAGGTAAGGGAATCAAATAAAAGTTAAAAAAGAAAATGCTGTTATTACCATGGAAACACGATCCAAGGCCACTGGAGGATTTGGGGTTAAAAGAGAAGCCAGAAGTCCTAGGATGATTATTAATTAGTTTAGCAGAATAGATGTAGGAAAAGATGGCATAAAGATGTAGTAAGAAGATGAGGAAGAAGGCCAATACATTGCAGGGAATCTCAATGTACGTATGGTTCATTGATTAAACTGGATTCAGACCAAAAATCAATCAGTGGTTACTCAATACTCTGAAAGAATCTTGCTGTTCTAATTTAACTTGAGCTAAACTGCCTGGATATCTAGAGAAACAATGATTAGAGTGAGGCTGATGTTGCCGTAGGACCAATGGTGACTCAAATCTAGTTCTTGTTCTCCTGAATCCCAATGAGAAAATCCACACCGTGAGTGTGTGTGTTCTGGTTACAGAATTTTCTGTCACTCCTTGGGCTACTGCGCAGTAAGTCATCCCCAAGGACAGGAGCAGTCCATTGTGTTATTGGATTCTTTAGACCTTTCAGAACTCTTGGGAGTTCTTTTCTTAATGCAGAAGGCAGGGATTTTCTCTTTTCCTGACTTCCTGTGCAGTTGTCTTTGCTTAAGATTGAGAGCATGTATCTCCTGGAATACAGATACTGGACGCAGTACAGTGGATTATCTGTAAAAATGGTCTTTTGCTTAGTCCTGAATGTAAGTCTCAGCTGTACCATTTAGCGAAGCACACAAACAAAAGACTGATCTATAAAGGCAAAGACTGATAAATTGGACTTCATTAAAATGAGTATTTCATATAACTATGACATGGCTGAAGTTAAATTTAACATTTTGTTATTTCCTATTAATCTTCTCTGTTAATGATAACTCTATCACTTCTTTTTGCCTCCTTTTGGGTAACTTGAATTTCAAAACTAATTTTTTACTTAGCTATTTTTTAACTACTTCTCATCGTATTATTTTTCATGGCTGTCCTAGAGATTATAATCTAAATCTATAACATCTAAGTCTATTGTATTACTTCATAAAAAATGTAGAAACTTGGAACTGCATAGGTCCATTAAATACCCTTTGAGTATGCTATGTGTTATCATTATCATAACTGTTATATTTACATGCTATATAAACCCTACTGTTACAACTCTCTCTTTTTACTGACAAAAGCCAAGCGTGTGCTCTTGTAGAAGTAGTGAAGGCAGCTTTACTACGCGTGGGCCCAGGGTTTGGATTCCTGAGCAAACAGGTAAATTTGGATATATTTTTATAGGGTTAGAAGGAGTGAGGGAGAGGGGATCTATAAATTAGACCAGGAATTACACACAGAACCCAAGTTAGTCATATGTGAATTCTTCACATGGGCAATACACAGGATTCAGTTTGCTAAGCACGTATTTGCAAAATACACATAAGGCTCCATTCTCAGGTAATAAAGAAAAGTCCTTTTATCTGGCCAGTAGCTTACTCGGCTGTCTAGTACATTCCAGCCAGCCTACAGCAAGGCACCTGATAGCTTGGTGGGCTCCACAGCAGGCCCATGGGGGCTAGAAGCTGGGGGTGCGGTTTTCCTTCTACATTGCAAGATAATGTTATAGCTTTTGTTTTAAGTAGTCACATATATTTGAAAAAAATTATGAGAAAAATACTGGCTTTTATATTCAGCTATTTATATGGTAGTCTTGACAGAGAAGATGGAGCTGGGAAAGGAGATAGAAAGTGAAAAGTATAGGAAGAAAACCCAGAAAGTATGATTTAAGGGATGCCAGAAGAGGAGAATGTTTCATGAAGGCGAGACTGATCAATAGTGTCACAAAGTACTTGAAGGTCAAATAAAAGGAATAAAGAACTGTCTCAGGTTTAGGAACATGGAAGTAATTGATAGTAAAAACTAATTTGGTAGAGTGAGATGGGTGTGAATCAAATTGGAGTGGAGGATAAGAAATATAAAGAGGAAAAATTGATGACTTGAAAACATGTGGTCAAGAAGAGAAGTAGGGATAGCTTCAGGGATTTGCAGGGCTCCTAGATCCAATTCCAATGTGAATATATTGTATAGAAGCTTCCCCACACCCACAAGCCATCTTCAGACACCAGCAGATTGTACACCGATTCAATTCAACTCTGACACTATCTAGCCAAAGACAGTGTTAGATTATACCAAGATTATACCATTATACCAAGACAGCCCTCTACTTCAGAGACTAGTCACAAGTCCAGTTAGTTTCTTGTGCTTCACATCAACTGACTATAAATCAGAGGTTCACATGACTTCTTCTCAGGTTTGATTAATTTGCTGGAATAGCACATAGAACTCAGGATCTCCATTTGCTCATTAGATAGCCAATGTATTGCAAAGTATATTAAAGATATGCATCAAGAGCCAGATAAAGAGAAATAAAGGGCAAAGTATGGGGAAAGGGCCAGAGCTTCCATGCCCTCTTTAGGTGTCCCATGCTCCCAAATCTGCATATGTTTACCAATCTAGGAGCTCTCCAAAGTCCTTCCTTTAGGGTTTTTATAGAGACTTCATTACTTATGCATTATTGCTTAAATCACTGGCTGTTGGCAATTGAACTTAATCTCCAGCTCTACTTCTCTAATCAAAGGTCTGTGGGTGGGACTGGAAGTTTCAACCTTTTAATCACAAGGTTGGCTCCATTTGCAACTGGTCTTTGGCATTTCCCCTAAAGTCACATTATTAACATAAGAACATATACATTTATCACTCTCAAGATTTAGGAATTTTCAACACTTTTGGGAGCTGTGTGTCAAGAACTGTGGATAACACAAAATAAGTATGAGAAATATATATTTTGGTCATCTCAATGATCATATAATTTGCAGTATCATAAGTGGGATGTTGGGTTAAGTGAATATTTTAGTTGTTTTAATCAGAGAGGCTGAGAGTATATGAAAATCAGTAGGAAGGATTTAATTGAAAGGATGAGGCAAATATAAAGACTAGAAAAGACATAGGCGATGGCAAAATGTTTTTTTTGTGATGATAGAGACAGGGTAAAAAGGACAAAAGGGTGGATTCTGAAAGTTGGTGGGATGTACACAGAGATAGAGTAGCATATTTGATATTAGGAAGATGTATGAGTTGAAATATGATAGCTTCTTTTTACTCTGGAAAGTGGGAATGATATCATCCTCTGTGAATGAGGAGGAGAGAAGGACGTGTAGGAGTCAGAATAACAGAGACGATCTAGAATATTAGTTGTGGTTGGGGAATTACTTGTCTAGAGACGTGTAATAACCTCTCAGACTCTTTTAAAGATGTTTTATTATGTAAGTTATTAGTATTAGGTAAGAATTTGAGCTGAGGTACAGGGGCAGGGAAGCCAAGGCCAGGGTACAATAAAACAGTACTAACTCTGTTTAAAATGCAACTGGAAACTAACCAGAAAGCTCAGAATGCAGTGCAGATTCTCAAAGTTACTATTGGAAAACAAAGGAGCAACAAAATGGCACCAACTTAATTTAAAGTATGATTAACCAGAGCCAAGAAATCAGTACAATTAAATTTAAAGTATGTTAACTATCAACTCCAAGTGTGCATGCTGATGTTCAGAGTTACGGATTGTTGAAGAGGACAAACGAATAAATCATAAAGGGGTGTCAATCTGTGGCCCTCAAATCCAATTTAAAAGAAAATACTAAAAGGTTTTTCAAAAACCTTATCTTGTCTCAGAACACTCTCTGGGCAGAAATAAAGGCAAAGAGCCACCTGCCAGAATATTTAAAAACTCAGGTCCCTAACCCCTCAGAGGCAACTTCCTTTTTAAAATGGCCTGTGCCCACCTGTATCTGGTGATACACATTTTTTCTCTTTCTTCCTCCTGAATAAACACACTTTTAGTTCACTACTGAGCTCTACTTCTCTTTTCTTCTGATGTACCATCTGTGCTCTAGGGCAAATTTTCTCTTCAGAGACACAAGCATCCATGCCTGAGACAACTGAGATGCCCACCCTGCGATATCATTAAGAGACACACTGGTTTTTGGCTTTAGTTTTAGAAGCAGTTGAATGATTGATTATAGAAAGCAATATAACTATAAAGTGGCCTGGATACTTGTAGTGACACTATGAAATTATAGACATAACAAACCTGGAGAAAGATTGTTTCAGTTTGAATCCAAGTGCTATCATTTATTACCTATTGGATCTTGGAGCAGTTACTTAAACTCTGCATACCTTGATTTCTTTATTTGTAAAATAAGGGTAATAATGTTAGTCCCTACTTGGTAAGGACTAACTAAGAGAATATTGCTCTGAGAATTTAATTAATATGTGTAAACATTCAATAGTAAGTATTAAGTAGCTCAATAATTTTTAGTTATTATTTTTTCATTAGTCCATTCTCTTTCTATTGTTTACCCAATAAGATACCCTAAACTGTAATTTAAAGTTTGCTTAGTGACTTGAAATTGGGACAGCAGTTTGAGTAGACTCCATGGTGTTCTCAGGCTATGATAATCTGATGTGTTCATTTCTACTTTACCTTATGCTCTTAATTGCTACTTATATTTGTGGGTCAGAGCCCTTAGGAAACACTTTGTAGAATACTGTATGTAAATGAGTGCTTAATCATTGACTGATGTGATGAATTTGGATAGAGACAAGTTGACATATATCTGAGGGCAGATGGAAGGCAGAATGTCTACATAATTTCATCTGATGATAGCCAAAGTCATGAAATTGAATCATCAAAATTGAATCAGAGAACTAGAGAATCTTGTATTTGGAAGAGCCCTTTAAGGCCATCTGGTCCAATCTTCTACTCAGCTTTGCAATCCTCCCTACAGCATTTGTAAGAGACTATTAGGCTAGTTGGGAAAGAGATTATGGCAAATGATATAAAGCTAAATGGCATTTCAAACAAAATGTGGATACCTAGGCTCTGGGTGATTTGGTTTTAAACCAGCTCCACAGAAGACATAGCACCAGGAAAGAGTCCAAGTCAAGTTGTGAAAGTGGTTCTTTTCAGACATAGAATGCAAAGGCAGAAGCCTCACTGCTCATTCTGTTGCTAGCATTTGCTTGCTAGTTGATAATAGTACTCTACTTTGAGTCACTTTATCCATCTCTGGAAAAAAAATACCACATTTCAATCTTCCACTGATTTTTAAAAAATGAGCTTAAAGAAAATACTGTCATTCTAAGATGAAAGGTGCTGTGCAAAGGTAAATTGATTGAAAGTTCTTACATATTTGTAGCCAAAGTGGCTTTTGGTTAAATATACAAAGAACTCACACATCTCAACAAAATAAGGTAAATGACCAACTCAAAAAATGGGCAGAAGAACTGAACACACACCTATCCAAAGAAGACATACAGAGGTCCTAGAGCTATATGAAAAAAAAGTTCAGCAGTACTCATCATCAAAGAAATGCAAATAAAAGCATGAGATACTACCTCATACCATTGACAATGGACCACATCAAAAAGATTAGAACCAACTAGTATTGGAGAGGGTATGGAGGAAAAGGAACCCTCCTACACTGTTGATAGGAATATAAATTAATGCAATTTCTTTGAAAAACAGTATGTAAATTTCTCAAAAAAATAAAGATGGATCTACCATTTGATCCAGCAATACCACCCCTAGGCATATACCCAGAGAATACAAAATTTCTGAACAGAAAAAAATCTGTATTCCTATGTTCATGGCAGCACAGTTCTCAATATCCAAGACATGGAAACAGCCAGTAATTTGGAGAAAAGTTTTTGAGTGTTCCCAAACCACCAAAATCATCTACCAAATAACACATAAATCCTAAACTAACACTCGACCTGTACACAGTTGAAACAATGTGAGATTAGGGTGGTGATAAGTAGAGGAGACTGGGGTGTAATGAAGAGAGGGAAGAAGAGGACAATCTATTCATTGTCTGAATCTATCAGGGCAGGCAGGTCACTAACATTTATACCTTCTATATCTGCCTGCCTTAATGTCAAAGGTTCAGGTTCCTCTTCTGCTGTGTCTGATGTGGTTAATATAGAAGGCCTGAAAGATGACTGTAGACTTCACTACTTAGCCTCATACCTTTTTCTATCATACATTTCTCTGTAGACATTCAAAATAGCCTGCAAATCTACCCTAAACTTCCATGTCCTTTCAATTTTAGAAGTTGTGCTTTCCTGCAATCATTGTAGCACTGTCATCTGTAGTGAAAATCTCATGCAGGTATATCATGTCCATTTCCCAAACAACTTCACTTTTTAGCTCTCTGCTGTTGTACTCATTTTTTTCCTTTGTGTGTTTGTTTTTGTCTTACAATTGCATCAGCTGTTCATTTGTCAGTTCTTAGTCATGGAATGCCAAAACGTCAACTTTGTCAACTTCCACTTGATGCTGAGATGTTCAATGTGCATCCCAGGGAAGGAACTTGGTGGTGACACTGTAGTTGCTCAGGGTGTATGCTGCCTCTATAATGGTTGCTGTAAAACAAACACTGGAGACTATTTTAATTTTTATCCTTTTGTTGTGAAAGCAAAAATCCTCTTTGTATGTCTTTCAGCAAGGTAGTAAAGTTAATTCTTTCATAAAAATGAGGTGGTATAATAATAATTTCAGGAAAGAAGGGGTTATCTGTATTGGAAAGACCCAAGACCAGTATTACCCTTCTCCCTTCCCTATGATCTTTTTCATCTGTTACCAGATACCTGAAATATACCGTTCAAGTTTTAGCTTTTTGGCTTATGATATTGATATCGGTTGAAATCTTAATGACTCAAAAAAGGATAACTCACTGAACTTGACCCCTTAGTGGGAATGAGGAATTTATAAAAAAGTTGACTTAGGAGGAAAAAGAGGGGAAATGCTAAGTGTCTGTGAAGGAGAGAAGATTCAAGACATTGAAAGGAAAATTTATGTAGTTCACAATTTATCCTATGGCTAGCTCTGGTCCAGGGGTAAAAATAGGTAAAAGTGATTCAACCTAAACTTCTATCCCCTTCTCACCACCCTCACTATTTCCAAAATTTGAAGTTAATGAGCTCTATTTATCTTTCACTTTGGAAAGTATTTCAAATACATTTTTTCCCTTAAAGAGAGAAAATGATTTCTTATTATAGTTGTACTAGTGCTCACTCTAAAAAATAAACTGTTCAGTTTTAGGCATAGATTAATATGTGCCAAACAGTGAGAATTTCAAAAAGTTTGTAGTGATAGTAGAATGAGGCTTGTATTTCGATTTTACTTTGCAAGTTAGGTTTCTACCTAACTGAAAAGATGGTATGGTCTAAGTGAAAATCAATACCAAGACAATATGAAAAGACCTGGGCCTGCTTCTAGTTATTGGGGCCAATCTAGTATCATCTTTCTGTGGGCCTTTCATATTCCCTTTACTAAAAAATAGTAAGTGAGAAACGCTGGGAGAAAATCGTCCCCCAAATCATTTCATTCAAACCACTCTGACAGTGAGACTTGCTTCTTTATTGATTCACTTCCTTAAATTTTCAAATGATTATCCAGATCCAAAGCATCTTGGTACTGGACTAGATCAAGTTAAAAAATGTTTTCATGTTGTAAAACTTTGTATTTAGAAATAATTTCAGGTTTATAGAGAAGTTTCATGAATAATACAAACAATTCCTATGTTCCCTTCATCTAATGCCCAATTTCCCACGTTAACCTTTTACCACTTTTGTAGTCTCTGCTTATTTAAGTGTATAAAGTATGTGTGAAAATTGCAACACATATATATATATACATAATTACATATATATGTGTCAATATATTATTTTTTTATGAATTGCTAAACAATAAGTTGCTAATATAATAGTTCTCTACCCTACATATATCGATATATGTTTCTTAAAAATAGGAATAATCTCTTCCATATCCATTAAAATCAGGAAACTAATATTGATAAAACAATGTTACCAAATTTACAAACCTTATTCAAATTTTGTCAATTGGCCCACCAATGGCTTTTACAGTAAAATAAAAATAAATTTGTTTTCTACAATTGGATCTAGATTACCCATTGAATTTTCTTGTTATGTCTCTTTAGACTTTAATCTATAACAGTTATTGACCATTCTTTGTCTTTCATAACCTTGATAGTTTTTAAAGAGAATGGATCATTTACTTTGTTGAATGTTACTCAATTTGTGTTTAACTGGTGTTTCTTCTGGATCAGACTCAAGCTATGAGTTTGTTTCTATTTTTAAGAACACTGCATGTAAGAGGATGTACTGTTCTCAATGTGCCATATTGCTCCTATTGTGTTTATTAGTGGGGAATTTTGTTGCAAGGAAGAGTTTTGTCTTTCTCCTTTATTTATTCAAGCATTAATTAAATTAATTTGTTTGTTCTTACACTTGTCTTTATTAGTATTGACTCAAGTATTCTTAATTTATCCTATGGGTTACTCCATTACTATAATTTATTATGATGCTCAAATTGTCCCTGAGGGGCAGTGAGCATACCTGAGGTTGGATCCTGTGTCCTCTTTACACGACATCCTTATTCTTCAAGGCTACGCTCTTATTTTCTGGCATAATAAATTGTTTCAGGGCTCCTTTTTTTCTTTCTCTGCTTTAGTTCTGGAATCACCTCAAAGAGGTTCTGCTTCCTTTTAGCAGAAATTTATATTTAGACCTTAAGCTTGGACACTAGTTTTGCTCATTTTCTGAGACATTATTATTTCTAAAGCTCCTCAGCAATGCTAGGTCATATATATTTGTAGGTAATAGAAGGAGCTCAAAACAGATCACTCCAATTCTCTCAGTACTCATTTCCTAGAGATGCCTCCACTCTGACATGAAGATGACAATGGCAAACTCAGAGGTGAAGGAAGCTCCTTCTTTCTCCTAAACCTTTTGCCCTTCCCTTTATAGAAGAAGCAATCAACACTCCTTAAATTTCTACACTTCCCCTAATCAAGAAGTGATAATTGTTTCTTTATCCACTAAAAAGGTGGAGAAGGTTTTGATCCAGAAGTAAGTTTATCTGTGAATAGGTTCTCTCTAAGAAATCTGTCTTTATTTCGCAGTAAAGATGAGTCATCCATTCTTTCCATTCTTGTCCCTTCTCTACTTTATGTTCAAGACCCCTCTTCCATGTCTCAGCATAGGATATAAATCTCTGACTTCTCCCATTTACCTATGAATTGAAAGCCATGTAAATTCTCCAAATGTTTGCCATTATATTTGAACTTTGCTCTCGCTAGTTATGGTGTCTGATGTTTATCTAGCTTGTGGAGAACCTTAGAGTGATGGGGGAATTTTTCTTTCTCCTTCACACACACACATATATACACATACATACACACATATATATGTATATATGTATATATGTGTTTTCCTCATCTGTCTATCTCATCATCTATCATTTATCTAAACTATATTGCTTGCCTATCAAAAACCATGATTGTATACTGATGCCTGTACTTTCAATCCAATATAACAGGTCTCATTCTTTTTTTCCCACTTTCCATACCTCTACCTTCTTTTTCTTCCAGTGAAAACCTAGTTCTCATTACTCATAATATATTTACTTATTTGCTCAATTATAAAATATGTACAAAGTTCTTTCAGAATTGCTAATTATATATAGCACTGCCAAAAAACAAGTCTACTTAGAGTTAATATCTGTTCCTAATTTTCTTACCTTTAACCTAAATATGTATAGTTAAAATACTTTGTTCTAATGCAACACCTCTTAGATTTGTTTTTTCTTTTTTTCCCCATTCATGGTGGTTACATTATTTATTTTGAAGTTCAGCTAGGTTATTTTTGTTTGTATTCCAGTTTGGGTTTTCTCTCCCATTCTGTTTGGTTTCATTATTTATTTTTATTTTTTTGTGAAGCACTATCATGGTTCTAAAATTCAGAGCTGTGCAGAAAATATATTCAGCGACCCCCTGACTCTCTTCTATCATTGTTTCCTTCTTCCCATCCTTCTCTCCACCTTTTTCATCTCCTTAGGTGAACAATCACATGATTTTATATTTTATTCTTCTATGCAAAATGACAAATTCATGTATATGTATATCTTTATACATACATTCATATATATATATATATATATATATACACATACATATGTTTCTATGCATATAGAACAGAGGATGAGAACTTCCTTCTCTTTCCCCAGGTTAAAAAACTTGGATACGTTCTTGCATCAACTCTACATGGTTTTCAGTAGTCCTTCCTATGTGGTTACCTTTAGGGCTTGAACACATGAGCATATTCTAATCTGCTTATTACAGAGAGCTCAAGCAGCTGTGTGGCTTTCCATCTTGGCTTCACTTAAGGCTGATGTTTTCAGCACAGATTTACACAAGCCAGCAAAGACTTATTTGAAGCAGAATTGCCCAAATTACAAGAAGTAGCTGAATAAAAAGTAAAAATCCAAACTTAATTTATAAAGAAAGATAAAATTATATAAGGCAAATAAAATAAACCATAAGAAATAAAACCACTCTAGACATATATCAATTTTTTTCTATTGAAGGAAATCATTTATTTTAGCCATGGAAGTACTTATTTCAATATTAGAAAAATAATGCTATTTGTTTTCAGAATAAAATAACCCTCAAGTGGAATAGACTCATTGACTTCTTTAAATGGATTTCAAATAAATCCAATGTCTTCATAATGAAAACTTGCAGCATTCACCAGAATATAGTAGTTACATAAGCCGGTGACTTCTCGAGGAAAGAGAAAATTGCATTCCCTTCACTTTCAGTGGTTTTTGTTAAATACAATTTGTCCATTCCGTTTGACTGGCCAATTTGATTGCAGCATTCTAAAACTCAGCGAGATGCAATATAGATCCACAGGCTTGACTTAGGAAAACCAGCACATACAACACAATAATTGGATCCACACATTAATTAGATCCAGAGATAAACCTTGCCTTCATTGTCATTGGGCTTCTGGGATGAAGGAATCTAGAAATAGGATGCTATGATATTCTGATTATCTGTGATATTTGGTAACAGAGAGCAAGTTAAAAGAAAGCAGAACAGCTGTGCAAGAGCTATAATCAAATGCAAACGTTTAGGAATCTCTACAACAAAATAACAAAGGCAGCAGAATGATGCCCATTTTGATCAATAATAGCTAGTGTCCCACCATCGAAAATGTTCACATGCAACAATCTCTATTAAAGTTGTTTCCTTTTTGCCAAATTGAAACATTCAGTCTATAGATACGTTTCCTGATGGCATACTGCCTTCTGATAAAGTATTAATCAGGTAACTAAAAGACCTGAGTCTCCAATGAAATCAGTAAAATGATGCCATCTTCTTAAAATTAATTCATTGAAAGAGCTTTAAAAAGAAATGTGGAAAACAAAGCAGTTCATGCTGCAGCAATAAGACCCTAATTACAACAGGTTCATATTAGAGCAGCATAAAAATATGCATAATGTTGTTAGTGGTAGAAGTATTCCAGAGAGCTAACAGGTATTTGAGTGTAGATTCAGTTCCTTAGTTAATTGTTGCAATTATCCCTTACTTTCTGATCTTAATTTAATTCATTTTTTTCAGTAATTATCTACTGAGTATGTGCTATGTGCCAACTGATTGTGCTATATACCCTTTAAATTAACATCTTGATTCTTCCATGCATTCTAGACGTGGCTACTAGATAAACTCACTTTGTTTCATAATCAAGCTCAACTTCTGTCGCCACACCATTGCCTACCAATATAACCCCAACACTATTTTCTTGACATTTAGATTTCTCTTCAATGTTTTGTTTCCAGCTTTAGCTTCCACATTTTCTCACTAGTCTATAAACATCTTGGTTGCAGTTTAGTTCATTTCAATGAACATTTATTGAGTGTTTACCATGACTAGTGACTGTTCTGGGCATGAGGATAACATGGTGAATAAGGCAGGAAGAATTCTTGTTATAGTGGAGAAGCCTGACATAAGAAACAAATACTTTCAATATAATGTGACTAAGTGCGATAACAAGATTGAATATAGGTACTCAGGAAGCACAGAGGCAGTGCTTATAACTCAGACTGGGGTTGAGGGAGGGTTTATTTTTCCTTTTGTTTTTTCTTGCTTTTTTTCTGCTCTTAATTTTTAAACATAAATATTAAATATTGCTGCCAGACTAGAGCCACCGATTTTAGAGATCTAAGGCTTAAATATTTCCTTCATTCCTTCCTCTTTTAAGTTTAATCCATACAGTTTTGCACAGTGGCTGAACCGATCTGCGTTCTCACCAGCAGTGTACAAGGGTTCCCTTTTCTCCACATGCTTTCCAACACTTGTTTCTAGTCTTTTTGATGCAGCTATTCTCAAAGTTCTGAGGTGTTATTTCGTTGTGGTTTTGATTTTAATTTCTTTAATAATAAAGTGGTGATGAGAATTTTTTCATGTGCCTGTTGGCCATCTGTATGTATTTTTTTGAGAAGTATCTGTTTAGATCTTCCACCCAACTTTTTTTTTTATTATTATTATTGAGTTGTATGAGTTCTTTATACATCCTGGATATTAACCTCTTATCGACTGTGTGATATGCAAGTATCTTCCCCCCATGCAATTGGTTGTCTTCTCATTCTCATGGTAGTTTCTTTCACTGTGAAAAAGCTTTTTTGTTTCCTGTAGTGCCATTTGTAAATTTTCGTTTTTGTTTTACTTGCTGCTGCAGTCAAATCTTGAAAGACATCTCTAAGGTTTATATTCAATCAGTTGTTTGTTTATTTTTGTCTCTCCTCTTTGCCTAGAATATTCTCTTTGCCCTTGCCATCTTTGACTTTCAAAGGTCCAGATTAAATATCACCTTCTCCATGGTGATCTTCCTGATTACTGAAGCCAATAAATATGCATAAAACAAAAGTATTCTTTATGAGATAAAACAATTATGATCAGTTCAAAATGCATGATATTAGCTATATATAGAAGTAATTGAAGAGATTGTCATTAGTGTGCCTTTATCTCTCAAATAGAATTTGCTAAGCTAGCCTTCTACACCAAGTCCGAAATCTGTATATTCAACTGCCAGTTTGGCATATCCATTTGGATGTCACACAAGCAACTGAAATGCAATCTGTCCAGACAGAGCTCATTATCTTTTCCTATCCCACTAGTCTGCTTCTGTTAAGTGTTTTTCATACCAGTGAATAACATCACCATTCACTCAGTTCCTTAAGCCTCATACTCAGGAGTCATCTTAGACTCACTGTACCTTATATTCAATCACCTGCCACCTAAATATTCCAATTGTCTCCATATTCATTATCACTAACCACTGTCACATCTTGCCTGGAATACTGCAAGATCTGCTATTTAGTCTATCTGTTTCTAGGTTTGTTCCTTCCAAATACCATGCCAATCTGCAGCTAGAGTGCTCTGCAAAAGGAAAGATAGATCAGTTTGGGCACACCCTTAGACTAATTCATCAAATTGCAAACTATAGGGTAGAATCCAAAATCTTAGCAACACCTTGTAGAAATTCTCAAGTTCAACTCCATCTCTCACTACTCTTTCCACCACTCTCTCTTCCTTAATCATGAGCTAGATGTCTTTTTAAAAAGAATTATTTTATTTTATTTTTGTTTATCTATTCCTTGTTATTTCCCCTGGACCTAGGGCTCAAACCCAGGGACATGTGGCTTGGGCTCTTTCAGAGGTGATTGACCTAACTTCTACAGCACCAGGGCCTGCCAGACTTCTTTTAGTTCATATTATGCAATTTCTCACATCATTTTCTCTAACAGTGTTGTTTCCTCTGCATGGAATACTTTCCCTTGATCACTGTGTGACTGATTATTGTTTATCCTTTAGATCTTATTGCTTAGCAAGGCTTTCTGAAATTTGAAGATAGTAGTTGTCCTAGTCCATTCTTTCTGCTATGACACACTCCCAGAGACCAAGTGACTTATACACAGACATTTATTTCTCACGGCTTTGGAGTATAGAGGTCTGAGTTCAGGGTTCCAATACGATATCAGGTTCTGGTTAAAGCCCTCTTCCAGTTTGCAGTCTTCCTATTGTGTCCTCACATGGTAGAAGTTGGCAAGTTGGCTCTCTGAGACCTCCTTTATAAGGGCACTAATTTCATTCATGGAGGCTCTGCTTTTGTGACTTAATTACCTCCCAAATACCATCATTTTATCTTCAATACGTGAATTTGACAGGGGGTGGAATGGACGAGTTAATGAAACAAACATTCAAAGCATAGTTAACAAACTAATTCTTCAGATTCTGGTTTCCTACTCACCTAACTACCTCCTGATAATGACAAATTTACCTTACTGTATTTTTTTTCTTTGTAGCAGCAAACAGCAGACTTTAAATACAATGATCACCTGATATTTTGACCTGTTGCAAAATATTATATATAATTATAAGCAAATAATGATATTTCACATCTTCCTTTCCAATTTGGATTCCTTTCATGTCCATTTATTTTCTAATTAAGCTGGCTAGCATTTCTAACACTACATTGACTAGTGTAGTGAGAGTGGATTTTATAGCTTTGTTCCTGATCTTAGAGAATAAAACTATCATTTTTCCCCACTGAGTATAATATTTGCTGTGGGTTTGTTATATATAGTCTTTATTAGTTTGAGGTATGTTCAATCTATACTTGCAGTTGACAGCTTTTAACATAAAGTGACATTGAATCAATGTCATGCTTTATCTATACCAATTTAGATGATCATATGAATTTTATCCTTTTGTTGATGTGGTGTATAACATTTATTGATTTGCATTTGTTGAAGTATCTTTAAATTCTTAGAATAAATCTCTCTTGATCATGGTGTATGATTATTTTGATGTGTCGTTGAATTTGGTTTGCTAGTATTTTGTTGACAATTTAGGCATGTTTGTTCATTAAGATATTGGTCTATAGTTTTCTTTATTTGTGATGTCCTTATCTGGTTTTAGAATTCAGGTAATGTTAACTCCATAAAATGTGTTTGGAAGTTTTCCTTCCTTTTCAATATTTTGGAGGACTTTGAGAAATTTAGGTTTTATTTCTTCTTTGAAAGTTTGAAGTCCCACTGAAGCTATCTAGTCCTGCAATTTTGTTTTTTAAGGAGTCCTTTGATTACTTTTTAATTTCATTGGTTGTGTTTGGTTTGTTCAGCTTGTCTATTTCTTCCTAATTCGGTCAGGAATGTTATGTAGTTTTAAGAATTCATCCATTTCTTCTAGATTATACAATTTATTGTCATATAGGTGTTCATAATGCTCTCATGATCTTTTGTGTTTATGTTGTATCTGTTGAACTTCTCTTTCATTTCTGATTTTGTTTATTCATGTTATCTCTCTCTTTTTTGACCTGCCATTTGCAACTAGATGGGAGAACTCTTATGTTCTCAGTATTCTTTACTCAGTTTGAAGCAGTTTTCCCCACTTCTTCAATCTCCTTGCCCTCTGTGTGCAGGTGCCATTTTCAAATTTCAGCCATGGTATTCCCAAAGTTGTGAACCAAAACATACTCCAAAATTTCAGACACCTTTGCTAGTCCACCAGGGATTCCCATGGCTTCAATTATCTCAATGATGGCATAGAGAGAGCTAAATTCCCATGTTGTGATACACACTCCCTATACAGAAAGTTTGGGAAAGACTTGGGACTGCTCTCGTTTTCAGCTTTGGCCTCTAGAATGGCTACCAAAAAGCCACATGATAATCTAGAATTTTCTTTGTCAGAGATATTAACAGATCATTTAAATTTTCTAGAGGCCCCTAACTGAAGCCAGTGGAGCACCAGGAAACAGGATCAAGGGTCCCAGTGGGAGCATGCAAAAGAGGATTCTCTCTATCCCTCATGCCTGGAAATAGCTTTAGTGACCTAGGTGAGAGTGAGAGAGAGAGAAACTGCCTCCATATACCAGGACTTATCATGATCGTACAGGAAGAAATCAAAATAATAAGAAAAGGAAAGCCATAGCATTAAATTCAAAGCCAAGAAGAAAGCCATGCCAAAATCTAAGACACGTCCCCAAAAGCAAATGATCCAAAGAAAAGTAAGAAACCAGGAGCTCCACAGAGGAGAAATCCACTGACACTGATGAGGACAAGCTAATAGACAAAGAACTCAAACCAATACTTATAAAAAATGAGATGCAGGAGACATTATCAACTCAGAAAAGAAGTGATAGATAGATAGAGATTGGATCTATGAAGAAAGTTCTAGCAGCAATGCTAGACACAAAAAAGACAGTCAATGAATTGAAGATAAATATGGAAATCACTATAAACAGACTCAAACACATTAAAGGAAAAAATCTCAGAAGTTGAAGGCAGAGGGGAGAGAAAGAAGATTAAGGAAAAATGAAGAAACCCTTCAAGAAAAATCAAACACCATGAGAAAAATAAACATAAGGATAATAGGCTTCCTGGAAAGAGAGGAGAGGAAAAAAGGAACAGAAAATATGCTTAAATAAGTAATGGAGAACTTCCCCCATCTGCCACAAAAGTAACCATGGAGGTCCAAGAAGCTGATCGTACACCGAGATCCTACATACAAAAAAGACCTGTTCTAAGACACATCGTAGGAAACCTAGTTAAAAACCAGTGATGAAGAAAAATGCTCAAGTCTTCTAGAGAAAAGAGATATATAAGCCACAAAGGTACACTCATTAGGCTATCATCAAACTTCTCAGGAGAAACCTGTAGGCCAGGAGAGAGTGGAAAGATATTTTCAAAATACTGAAAGACAAAAACTACCAGATAATAATATATTACCCTGCAAAATGATCATTCAAACATGTGGAGAAATAAAGATATTCAATCATAAGCAAAAGTTAATTATTTTTTCCATCATCAAGCCTGTCTTTCAGGAATCTTGAAAGGGGTTCTACAACAGGAAAAAAAAAACAATGAATCACCAAACCTCAAGAATGGTGATAAAGAGTAAGAAGAATCGGGAACACAAATCGTACCAACAGGAGAGAAGAAAAAAAATCACCGAAGTGGGAAAGAACACCATGGAATCTATACGATCAGGTCATATGCATATAAATATGTTATAGCATTAGCTCTTAAAATACTATCATAATAAAGTTTGAGACAATTCACATGGTAACCACAAAACCCAATCCTAAAGAGATACATAGCTGGGAGGAAGCTGAAACTAAAAGAATTGACAATGAAAATCATCCAGAGGAAAAGGCAAGCAAAAACAACTGAGAAAAAAGCAACAGAGACAGAAAACAAAGGCTCAAATGACCTACATTTCAATTACCACCCCAACTTTAAATGGACTGAACTCACCATCACAATGGGATACCACCTCACACCATTGAGAATGACCTATGTAAGAAGACTATAAACAACAAATGTTGGAGAGAGTGTGGACTAAAAGGACCCCTCCTACACTGTTGTCTGGAATATAAATTGGTGCAATCTCTTTGGAAAACAGTATAAAGATTCGTGAAAAAAATAAAGATGGAGCTATAATTCTATCCAGCAATCCCACTTCTAGGAATATAAGACATGGAAACATATGTCCATCAACAGACGACTAGATAAAGAAGCTACAGTCTAAATACTCATCAGACTACTATGTGGCTGTATGAAAAACCAGAACAAAAACAAAATCGTACCTTGCCCTTTGCAACAATCCAGATGGAATTGGAAGTAATCATGTTAAACAAAATAAGCCAGAAAGAAAAAGAGGAGCACATGATGGTTTCACTGCTATGTGGAATATAAATAAAAAAACAACAAAAGGTTAAACCCCAACAGATTCTACTGGATGCAAGACTGTGACCACCAGAGAGGTGAGAAAGAGGAAACAATGTAATGGTAAATAGCTATAGAAAACTGGTAGTGTATGCAGTATGAAATACACACAGTTTGAGATGTGATTTTGATATCTGAAAATGAATATAGCAGTGTAAACAAAAGGAATAATAACATTTTAAAAATCTAAAATATTTCTTATCGCAAAAATAAATAAATGATTCAAACTTTGAAATTCTGGTTTATACATTAGTCTGTGTAAGCCAAATTAGACAATGTCTCTAATTTATTTTTCCCTAACTTTACAAATAATCATAACTGAAAAAATTCTTGTGAATTGTGCTAAAGCACAAAAAAATAGTTAAAAATGGCATACCTAACTTCACTGATTCTACTTCTTTACTCTCTGTTCAGTGTGTTTTCTTCTCTCTAACACCATTGTCATTGCTTTCAGTCCTCATGGATCCTTCCCCTGAATTACTGAAATAGTTTCTTTACTGGTATTCATGTCTCTAGTTTGGCCCCTAGTAGCACTGCATTCACTTCACTGGTGTCAAGATGCTTAAACATCAATCAACAACATCTTCAGAATAATTTAAAAAATCATTAAAAAGTTTATTCTAAATACCATCTTAATTTGGTCCTTACTTACCTCTCATGTCTTACTTTCCCATCCTTTTCCTATTCAGTCATATTGATCTATCTGCTATCTCTTAATATACTCTATTTTGTTCATATCTTTGCACATTTTGCTCAATCTGCCTGGAATAAACTCCCCCCCATATAAATAAAAAAAGATTATTGACATAACACTGGTTTATAATATTAAAAACTTTCAAGCATTATAATTGGACATCAATCTATGCTACAAAATGATTTCCAACAAAATTCTAGTATCCACCAACATTGACCTCTTTTGACCTATTTGCACACCTTTGATTCACCTTTCTCTCCATGTTGACATTCTATTCTCATAATCTAAAAGTTTTTTTGTTTTATTTGTTCATTTGTTTTGTTTTTTCTTTAAAAAAAACCTTTCAGGTATACAGCTTTATATTTCAACATCTGTATGTAATATATTAAGATCAACCCCCCCAAATCCAGTTGCCATCCAACACCCATCAAACCCTTTACACATTTTATTTGCCCCTAGTCCCCCTTTCCCTTTGGTAACCACCATTCTGTTGTCAGAATCTAATGACTGGTTTTGTTTGTTTTCTTATCTTTCATATATGAGTAAAATCATACTATGTCCTTCTTCTTTTAGTATAGTGGTGAGTACTCCCACTTATTGAATTAATTTTGTATAGACTTTAAGACATAGTTGTAGAGATAATTGCTATGGAAAGTCTTCCCTGGCTCACTGTTACTTCAGGTAGGCTATCCTGTGATCTTACTTTCTTAGCATCTGCCAATAATTTCTACCACAGAACTTACCATATCCAGTTCTCTCTTTCACATCATCCTGACTCCTAATAAACAAAACCAAACTGTGACCTCTTAAAGAGTAAAGATCATGATCATTCTGCTTACAATTATAACACCAATGCTCAGTATATAATAGGTGCTCAAGTCTGATTGGATGAATGAATGTTCTAGGTTGATGGTGCTCTAGGCAAGGAGTAAACAGTTTTCATGAAATTAGAATAGAACACAAGCAAATATATGGAATGGGACAAAGAATCTACAACACTTCTAAGGTTCAAAAGTTGATTATAAATACATCTTCTAATAAGCCAAATACTGTGGAAAAGGGGACAGGAAAAGAGATGTTTTTCATGTTTTTAGTAACTAAGAAAATAGTGACAGTAATAATAATAACAATAATAATAATAGCAGGTGCCAAAGCAGCAATAATAATAATTTATTGTATACATACTTTTGATCAGGTCATCTGAAATTGTATCATTTGATATTAATATCAATATCTGAGGTAAGTACTATGTTTATTTGTAGTTCACAGATGAGAAAACTAAAGTTCAGGGTGGTTGAATATTTCCCACAGTCTACATAAGTGATAAGTGGCAGCACTTTGGTTCAATTTCATTTCTATTTGACTTAAAGCCAGAGGCTCTTAATTGTTGCCTTGTATTGTCTAGAAAAAGATTAAACTTCAAAGCATAAAAATAGATACACATAGAGAAATCCAGAGTTTACTACTCCTGCTTCCCCCAATCTGTCAATAAGTCTTCTCCTTCCTGCTCCTTTAACTTGGAATGAAAGAAATGCCTGTCTAAGGAGAGGAACTAGAATGGTCAATGTGCAGCTTCTTTTCTTAGACACTTCATTTCAGACACTGAAAATTTGTTGAGCTATTTCCATTTAGGTTGCTTTTATATTTTTTTTTTGTAAACATTAACTGCAGCCTATTGTGGCAGAGCATGGAGTGGGAGTACTAGCTACAGAGATGGAGGAGCTTGCCTGAGTTCCCCGGGGATTTGGGCCCCAGGCATGCATGATAGGAGCAGGAATGGGAAGAATGTTCAGAGTGTTAAGCTGTTTCATCTTAAGTGGATTTTCTCCTGGCTGCTCCTTAAATATGTCTTGGTTTAGAAATCTGGTAGGGAAGCTTCAGTCAAATCAATCTTTCTCTCCTTCCTTCCCTGTCTCCATTCCTCCCTCCTCCTCTCCTTCCCTCTTCCTGGTCTGTTTCCTGTCTCTGTCTCTCCATTTCTCACTCTCTCTTCTCTCCCTCTTCCACTCTCTCTCATTTTTTCTCTCTCTTAAATTCCAAGGAAAGGGCAACTACTCAGGGTAAATAGAGTACTATTCTGTGTGAGGGTGGGCACAAATTTTGCTCCCTCTTAAAAATTCATATCATGTCTTCTTCATATTCAACTCCCATCTTCCATAACTCTTTTAATTTTGTACTTTCCTTTATGATTTCTCACTTTTGTATGTCAGTAATATACCAGAGATTAGGCATTTATGCCATCACTTGAGCTACAGAATTTATTGCAGTGGAATGTGTCTGGATGCAGGGAGGATTGCAAGATGACTGTAGTCACCCAGGAGGGAGGTGACCAGAATTCAAAATATATATTTGATTCTGGAAAAGGAGAGAGGATAAAGGGCACAGGACATTTTCTGGAAACCTTCATCCCATAGACTGTACTGCCATTTTTTACATAGCTATCACAGTTTAAAAATAAGATGACTTTAATTGAGAAAGTATTGCTATTATGACTATTGACAGGAAAATCTGGATGCACATTCAATCCCTCTGCAACAGATAATGCTACGTATCCTGTTGTTTTAGACATCAGTAGTTGTGAGTGCAGCTTGGTCACTGCAGATAGGCTATCAGCTGCAGATAGGTCATCTTTAGCTTTGTCTCTCTATAGGCATGGTATTTCAGTAGTACTTTTGCAATAAAAATGACCTTGAAGTAATCAAAATGTATCTGATGTTCCCGGGTTTATGCTTTCCAATCTGTGCCTTCATTATGATCATTCATTTATTAATGTGCTAAAGAGGGTAGATTTTCCCAAAACAAAAGAAAATGACCAAAAATGGTTGTGACACAGGGCAATCAGGCCTTTAATGGAGATGTGAGAGTATCCAATAAACTCCTTTCATGTGTTAGAGATGAAATCATTTTCAAATATATGCTGCTTGCCTCTACTTATAAGGTATTGAAATATGGCATTTCTTACAGGATGTTTTAAGCTCCAATTGCATTTAAACATTCAGGTTGAAATCACTTAACCTGAACTGTATTTGTAGACAATGTGCAAATACATATTCTCTCAAGAAAAAAATTATAGAAAGGAAAAAATGTACCCAATGATTACTTAATGTATCGATGACTGTGACTGAAAGTAAACGCCGTAATCAGACAGAGAAATCTAAAGAAGATAGAATTAAATCTTTAAAAGCTGAATTATTAGACTCAGAAGTTCCTATTTCAGAAAGATCCATTCAGCTACCAAATGCTAATAATTATATATCTGCCTGCTCCTGGTTCTGTGGCTACCTGTGACCAGTCATCATTCATATAGAGATATAAGTCAGATTCTAGCTTTGCCCTCTTTACTGTCTTAAGAAAATTACTGGCAAAGTATAAATGCAGTGATGCAAATGACTGGAAGAGGAGATGGCTGGGGAATGATAACAAGTCAGGCAAGTGTAGGATAATCATAAGAAATGAGAAAAGGAGACATGGCAATATTTCTTGCTCTTTTAAAAATGTCTCCACTGGCATGGGTTTTACCCCCTATGTTCAAATTAGGAGATGCAATCAATATATATCAGAACTACTTCAAAGTGCGTGTGCCCTTTGATACAGAAATTGCACTTTAGGAATTTATCTCAAGTGAATAAGGTTGTAGGCAAAGACAGCACTGTAATAAAGTTCACTGAAGCATGATTTGTTATGGCAAAACATTGAAGCAGCTTAAATGTATAAGAAAAGATTGATTAAATACATTAGAATCTATCCATAAGAAGAAATATTAGGCAGCCATTAAAATCATACTGTAGCAATCTTATTGGCATAATTATGACTATAATTGTTAATTGAGAACAAAAAGGATTATAAAACTATACACAGTATGATTCCATAAAAATATACAGAGAAAAATTCCTGAAAGAGTATATATATATACATATATATATGTATATATATATATCTCAAGGCATTATTGGTAGTTGTCTCTAAATGGTTCATTTTATTATGATTGCTTTCATTATTTTTCTCCTTTTCCTATTTTTCATGTTTCTAAGTTAAGACACTTTTGTCATGAATATGCATTTCTTTTGTTAGAAAATAAAACAAATATAACAAAATTCATTTTAGAAGAATGATATAGTTGCCAAGGCAACGATAATTCTAGAAGCTTGAAACGCCCCCTTTGTATAACTATTGGCAAGTTATATACCTCCTTAAATATCAGTTTACTCATTTGTGAGATAAAATAATATCTATTTCACAAAATTGTTGAGAGAATTAAAGAAGCTGAAGTGTGTAAATGTTCATAGCACCATACTTACCACATTTTTGGTAGTAGTTCAATATAGCAAGTCAATATATGCTGAATCTGCATCTAAGTGATAGGTCAATAATACCTGTATTTCACACAGGGACTAATAGTCTAGAAGACACCCTCGATCATACCATTTTGATAGAGAAATTTGCTCTTTAAACATAAACGAGGTAGATTCCAGCATGGGACAGAGTGAGATTGCTCTTACTCTGTAGCCTGGAAAGTTGGTAGAATGTGAAGACCGGAAAGCCATGGCCAGTCAAACTCAGATGAATGCAGGCACCCACTTCACCAGCAGATGCCAGAGCCTATGACCTCTCTTAAACAAGTGCCAAGACAGAGTAGCACAGCAACACATGGCTTGCTCACTCCTTGTTAAAATGGAAAATGTCAACTAAAAATAATTATCTTTAAATACTACCATTAACAGAACCCAAGAGTTCTGAGCAAACCGATGTCTAAAAAGAAACAGCTTCTAAGGCGTAACTGGGACAATGCAACCCACCAAATTGCTATGTATTCCTTTTCCAAGACACTGATAAGGCAAGTTCTATATACTCTCTATTGGTAGCTGGAAGAAACTCCAGACAATGAATGAAGAGCAAATGGCTTTTCTGAGCCCTGCGTAGGGTAGTTTACTCAGCCATTTAACAAATATTTATTGAGCATGTACTATGTGGCATGCTCTGTGGTATTTACTAATGATAATGGAGGATATTCCCCACCCCCAATCCTGATGGAATTTTCCATAATGGTGAGCTAAAGCAGATTAGATATCAAGAAACCTCAATTCCATTTCAAGTTCTGTTAAAAATGACTCCCATATGCTACATAATAATATAATTGGTTCCTCATTCTTAAAAATGGAAAATAATACTTCTCTTGATGATTAAATATATAGATAATTTATAATTATCTCAAGTTCTTGTTGGAAAAAAGCTCTTCGGAAAATGCTGGAATGTTTCTCAGGCAATATTTTTAAAAGGTATTTCCCTGTATTCTTGTTTCTTGCTTTGAAAAGTCTTGAAAATCAACAAATCAAAACACTCTAAATTTTGTCTATTTATCCATTTGAGGTATTAGACATCCTTCCTTCCTTCGTTCCTTCCTTCCTTCCTTCCACCTCCCACCATCCCTCTCCCCCTCTCCCTTCCTTGCTACCTTTTACAATCTGTTAATCTTTAACCCATGCATTTATTTAAATATATTATTGTGGAATTGCCCAGTTGCAATTTTTTTATTTCTCTCTGCTCTCAAGTTCTCCCCAATGGACTTTAGTTTTCAGAAGCAATTTAAAGGTGTGTCTTTCAACTGGTTAATCTCAGCAAGCTGTTGTTGGTTCTGTTTTCTCAATGTTGAGTAATAGCTATTGGATTCAAAAGGGAGAAAGTTGGCTTGTGTTAGGCAATGTGGGCAAGATTCTTGTCTCACACCGTTGTGCCAGTGTACCTGAGATCCCACCAACAGCATATTCCTTTCTCTGCACCCTGGCATCTCTTGATTATTGCCTGCCAAGCCAGGTCCAACAGACTTCATTGATGATTTAGTGAAGAAAACAAACTTATATTTGTCTAAAACAAGTGTGAAAGTCATCTTTTAAAATTCGAAGTAAGAAACTAATTGTAGTTTACAAAAGTGAAAGCATATTCATTTTGGTTACTCATTATAATTTTCAAGTTCCTCAACATACCTTGGACACTACCTGACTCCCTGACCTCAATTTGTGTTATTCAACTGCTTTCTCATTATACTTAAACCACATTCTCTTCCTTTTTTAGACTATTCCAAGCTTATTTTATCCCCAAGACTTTTGTTTGTACCACATATTTCCTTTTGGAAATGTCTACTTTTCTTTTCGAAATTACTTCTCACTCAGCCCCCAATGTTTCCTCATCAGTTTAATACCTCTAATCTTCCGGTTCCTGAACTAATTCTGTGGGAAGACTTCCCTGACTTTCTAGATATAGTCTTCATTTTAAAAAAACATTTTTATGAACTGGAAGAAAGCCAGTATATCTGAAACATAGGGAACAAGAGTGGTAGCAGTACAATTTGGTATTGGAGAGATAAGAAGGGGACAGATCAAGCAGAGTATCACAACTCAATTTGACAATTGAGTTAGTAGTTGTGTAAGAATAATAGGAAATCATTAAAGAATCCGACAGTGATCAAATCTGGGTTTTGAAGATATCACTGTGAATGCTCTATGGAGAATCTAATTAAAGAAGAAGAAAAGTTATACATAAGGAAATCACTTAGGGGACTATTGGCAGTAGTCTAGGAAGGAGAAAATGGTAGTTGGGACTAAGGTTGTGTCGCTGGAGGTATAAAGAAGTTAATAAATGTCAGGCATATTAAAGTCCTAGCTGTGCAATTAGATGGGTGGTGGAAGACCATCTTTGATTGGCATTGGAGTGTTTGTTGGAGTTAGGGCAGAAGTTTGGTGAGGACAACGGTAGTGTTTTGGGCTGACTTTAGATTTTGTTTTAAGCTAATTCTGTAAATTTCTTAGTAGAATGCTTTATTGTACTATTAAAACATCATAATAATTATAGCTTACACTTAGTGACTATGTACTTGTACCAGGCACTGTTCAACATGCTTCTCATATATTAAGTCACTTAGACATCAACAAATGATAATGTTTATGATTCCATCATTATCATTATCATTATTACAATATATAGTGCTTCCTTTCTTAGATGGATTTAGTTAATACAAGCAATTTCTTTCTATCCCATTCTCTTTTTTATAGACTGTCAGGAAGCAACCATATAACATAGGCACATTCTTCAGAGAAGTCATAATGCAATTGATTAGATTACAGCCATCTTTAGATGTATTCTAATCCTGAGGGCACATCCTGGTTTATCCTTTAGTATTTCCATGTATATAACATATCTATAAGTATTTATAAGTTTGTTCTTAGAGTGATTTTCATTTGTTGGTGTGCTGATTCTTATTAATATAATTTTTATTAAGTAACTATATTTGACATAATCTGCATATTTTCATGATGATTTACTAAAGCCATATATGTACTAAATAGAACATTTTTGCCCAATCTAGGGCAAAGAATTCAATAAGGTCAAAAATAAAATCTCATTTTTTTTGAAAGTTAGCTCAACTTAGAAATCCAACTAAGAGACTAAGAGACTTTCTACTTTATTTCATTAGTTTTAAATTTAGTTTTTAAAACTGAGGGCAGAAAGTCTCTTAAAGCTTTCTCTGGAGTAAATTGTGGCCATTTGAAAACCTCAAAATGTTTATGTATAGCTCATTGAAATAGACCTATTTTAATGGACTATCCACATTTGAATTATTAAGGTGCAAGAAGTCTGAATTTGTATTTTGAAAATTGATTCAAATTAGCAAGTTGAATGCTGATGTCATGTTTGATTAGCAGACCTGCCTTTAGGAATAATTCTTCTTTTGCCTATTAAGACAAGAGATTGAAAAATGTTATTTTTTATTACATAGGATATATCAGCGGCAGAAATCCTTTGCATTGGACAGGAAGCAGTACCAGTAGTATGTATTCCTCTCTCAGATTGATTTTAGGTGGAAATACTTGGGTCAAAACAAAATAAAAATGGCATTGGAGATTTCTAATTTCCTTGGAGACATGGAACATGGAGACACAGATTACTACATAGGCTTAAGAACTTTCCATTTGGTTTCACTATCTACTGCAGTGATTGCAGAAATTTAAAATTTGTCAAGGGTAGTGAAACAGAAAAGCTGTTATGATGAAAAGAACTGACAGTTTGAAGTGATAAGCAAAATTTGGGATACAATATAGTCTGTGGAGCTCAATTTGGTCTGCTAGCCACATTCACCCCATTTATAAAACAATCAGGAAAAAACCTCCTCTAATGAGGAATTGCCAAAGAAGACACTTGCTAGGATTTATGTGCAGGGAAACCTCATTGATTTACAGAGGAGAAGATGATACAGGGAGCTGAGTAATTATGGCTGCCAAAACCCAGGATAAATAGCAACTTACAATTGGACAATTTGCAATATGTGGTGACAAGAAAAGCCGCCTTATTCTCTTCGTGATGCCAGTGATATCTTGGAGCTGATGGAGCCCAAAAGGCAACCTATACCCTTGCTCTGAAGTTGGTTTGTCCAGCCAGGCAAACGCACGTGGGAGGTTTGACTTTGTTGTTCACACTGGTCCAGATGGCGCTGTCCAAAGCCAAAATCTCTGGGCCACCAGAGCAGCATGGAGAAGCTTTCTGCTCCTCCTGAATCAAATTCTGGCTCTTGCAGCAAGCAAATCATGGAAGACTGCCAATTTCCAGCCAAAAAAAGCTACTGAATTCTTTCTTTCTTACTTTTATCCAGTTCTTCCTTTGAAATATTAGAGTTATAAAATGTGAGTTAAGAATATTTTTTTCATTTTAAAACTATATCTGATGTTTTGAATTATGACATCACTCGAAATCAAGCTTTAAAATAAAAGCGGCTCATTTACATTTTTATTCAAGCTTCAATTGACTTTGAAATAAATGTTTGAGTTCGAAATATAGAGTACAACATTGAAATCATTTTCTTTAACTGGTAAGTATATCACAATTTTACTTAGCTTGCTACTGGTTGAAATCTGCCACTGGAACAGAGTTTACATGTGCCCCTTCCACATCATATCATGGAGATTTTAATTCACAACTTTCACAGCTGCCTTCGCCTCCATTCTGATGCTATATACTTTGTCTTATGTATGGTAATCATCTTGACCAGACCTCAAGCTCCGTTGAGAGCAAGGATTATGCCTCAAGTCATTTTTGTGTCCCTCTACTTTCCCTCTTCCCAACCCAATCTAGAGCTTTTCAGAGTAAACATTCTAAACTGCTAAA
>RJWH01006525.1:0-53353 GCA_004363575.1 Solenodon paradoxus
GCTCAGAGTTGCCGCCTTTCATCCTGACAGGTCTCCCAGGACTGGAGACCTTGCAACACTGGATGTTTCTGCTCCTTGGTACCCTCTACATTGTCTCCATTGTGGGCAACGCCTTTATCCTTTTCATTGTAAAGGAGGAGCAGAGCTTGCATCAGCCCATGTACTACTTCCTCTCCCTGCTCTCTGTGAATGACTTAGGGGTGTCTCTTTCTACATTGCCTATGGTGCTGGTCACATATTGCTTCCATTTCAGGAAGATCAGCTTTGATTCTTGCATGGTGCAAATGTTCTTTATCCATCTCTTCTCCTTCATGGAGTCAGGGATCCTGTTGGTTATGAGCTTTGTGGCCATCTGCAACCCAAATATGTAACGATACATATTTGTTTAATTTTTCTTATTTAATCTCATACACACACATCCTTATAATCAGTTCCTTATTTTGTTACAGTGTGTTTCTATCATCCTTGTTTAAATTCGATCATCATGAAAAAAACATTTATCACTATGGAAAAATGCCTCATTATTAAAGATTGCTTTTTTCCAAGATTATGGCAAAGGCACCTTTATTTCTAATTATTTGAGGATCTTCTATTTTCCATAGAGGATGAAATATTTTAGATGCCCACAACAGTGTAGAAGGATTGCAATTTCTCTCTAACCTCACCAACACTTGTCTTTTTTATTTCCTTTTTTTTATGTAATTGCCACCTGGATGATTGTGAGGTGATATGGCAATGTAACATCATTATGCTGAGTGAAATAAGGCAGTTATCAAAAAGCAAATACTGCATGTCTGCATTTACGTGAGGTGCATAAAATAATCAAATTGATAGAATTAAATAGTAGAATGGTAATTTTCAGGGGCTGGGGGCAGAGACAAATGAGAAAATACTAATTAAAAGCATGCTAATGAAAGCATAGAGCTTTAGTTAAGTGAGATGGATATGTTGTAGATATCTGTAACACAACATGCTTCCATAGTCAATAACAAAAATGTGAAGGGGGTTAATTGGTGGTGGATAGAAAGCAGACTTTCAGGAGAGATCAAATGTAGCTAAACATATGTCAAACTTTAATTTACATTCCTGAAACATATATATATATATATATATATATACATGCATATATATACATCAAACATTTGTTATTCTAATAAAATTAAAAATACAATCACTATATCTATCTCATATTTTACTACCCCTAATATTTCTTTTCCCCCTACCCCTAATATTTTCTTTCCCCCAGAAAAAATAATTTGCTGCAGTCATTGGACTTCTTTCTGCCTCTATATCTTTGCTCTGTAGACCTTATTAAGTATCTCGTGTCCATGCTGTTATCCCTGGACACTACATATCGTTCATTAATCAAAAAATACTTACTTGAAAGTATCTACCATCAGTTTTAGGTCTTTTAGTTCTCTCTTTGAAGCATTTTTAACACTCTCTTTATCACTTGTCCTCTATCTACCTGGTCCTTTGACTTCTTTTTTTTTCTTTGTTCAAGTTGTATTTACTTTTAAGATTACTTATTTAATTAATTTTATAGTTGATTATATTTGAATGGTTATTGAATTATAGCATCAAATAGGTTTAAGTATACACCAGAGCAGATCAACATCAGTACACAATCTAGTAAGTTCACCATTTTGGTTTTTCCTTCACCTTTTCTTCTGATAGTGGTAAAGAGATGTTTGATTGTTGTTATGCTTCTGATGTATTTGTGTATAATTGTGTATAATTGTACCACAGCACCTATATATCATTTATGCTGCTCTGTCTATAGCTCCTTATTTGAAGTATAAGCCTCTTGAAGGAATGGATTATTAATCTCAGAAAGAGCATAAATGTTGTGTAAGTCAGACTCCGGCCTTAGAATAATCTCAACCTCTTGGAGCCTCTACTTAAAAATTTGTAAAATGTATACAAAATAGCCAAGTTATTGTGTTTTTAAAAAGTGTAGGGATAATGACTGTAAGGTTGTGTATACGTTGTTCAGCATCTAAGTAAGTACTCAATAGCATAGCTCCCATATTGAGAGTGGTCAGATTATCCTCTGAACTTAACATTGTACAAATTTATAGATTTCAACAAATATTTATAAATCATATAAATGAATAAATGTAAACATTATCATTATGTGAAGGTGATATAATTTGTGGGTTGAGGAAACACAAAGGCTTAAAGAGAGCAATTACTAAATATTGAGAAAGAACACCAAATATAACAACATAAAACAAAAACAGTAATTTTGAAAACCTAGCAAATAATTTACTTATTAAATGTTTTAAATATCAAGCTTAAAAATTCATCTCAGTAATATTTTAATAAGAAATGTGAAATTAACAACAAAAACAATAAAACAAACCCAACAGCTTCAAAATAAATCATATGAAATTAGACCTCCAATGTTATTGGTAGGTTAGACATAAACATGAATGAATGGATACAGAAGCACATGCCTAGGTGGAAAGACAAAACAAATATTGAGAGTTTCATTGTCACCAATTCAATTTATTCAATTTTAAATATTTTTAGGGATACAACCATATGATTTTAAAGTTGTTTTAGAAATCTTGTACACTTATGATTACCCTCCCTCAAAAGTAAAAAGGGTAAGAAATGAGAAAGGACTCTAGTAGATAATCCAACATTTAGAATATGAGGGAAGAAAACACCCCCAGTAAAGTTATACTAATTAAAATAGAAGATAAGGCTGTAACAACAGAATTGTTAGATAACTTAGAAGAGCAGTTTAATTATTCTAAAAGATATTTCAAATACATAGCTTGTTAGTAAGAATCAGAGTCACTTTCTATTTACCTGGATTTTCTTTTTTTCTGTAAAACATAACCTTATATTTTAATAAAGAGAGGAGGGAGGAAAGAATGAGAAAGGGAGGGGGGAGGAATGGCAGGCAGATGAGAATAATCAAAGAGTTCTAATACTGAGTGTTGGTGACCTGCTGGTTCCCCAGTGAGGTGTTTTTCTGAATGCTTTTCTCTGCTCCTCTCAAGTGATAAATGTTCCTTTTCCTGGGGGAGCTATTCCTTTCCAGATGTGGCTACAAACTGTAGAAAAGCAACATCGCTACCCTTGGGGGCCTGTTTCTGGGGCTGAAGAGACTCATCTCACCTGTTGCATATCTGTAATGCCTCAGACTTACACTTCTCTTACCACACTTCATGAGAAGTCTGTGATAGTGGGATGTTTACTCTGTAGTCAAAGGATAATGTCAGATGTTTAGTATATGTATTTAAAAATTTTAACAATATATTAATAATATAAACAATTTTAATATGTGATATTAATATCATCATTGTTACTACCAATATATTAACCCAATATAGTCAAAGTATCATGTAAAGTATAAAAAAACTGGATGAGCCATTTTACATTCATTTTTGCTGTATTAAGTCTTCACAATACAGTATTCATTTTACACTTCACCGCATATTTCTACTTGTTTTAATTATCTTTATTTCTTGTTTTCTTTTTTTAAGGAAAGGTGCAGATAAGAATGAAGATGAGCAAAGGCAGGCAGGAAAAAAGAGGGAACAGGAAAATCATTTTATTTTTTATTTTATTTTATTCTTCATCTTGGTTGTTCCCCTTGGACCCTGGACATGAACTACGAACCTTTTGTTGTCTGTGGACTATGCCCAATTGCTACTCTACCAGGTCATGTCAAAGATTTCAAGACACATTTCAAGTTAGCCCATACTGTACTGAAGTGGGATTCTGTATACAGGTAGGTGTCTTTCAGCATCCTCTGGGAATCAGTTCACTTCTGTGGACACCAAGGATGCTCAACTTCCTTATATAAAACATTGTATCATTTGCATACAGCATAGGCTCAACAGAGGTTTAGTTTAAAACACAATGAAAGAATATCTATGGCAGGACTAGTCCCATTTGATCTCTTCATTGAACTGGGTTAACTAGACCAGTCATTTAAAATGTTAGCATAAAGAATAGAATACTAACGGTAAAACTTTTTTATTTTTTACCTAAATTAATTTAATTCAGTTTATTTTAAGGAAAGGTGCAGTCAGGAATGAAGAGGAGTAGGCAGGCAGGTAGGCAGGAAGAGAGGAGGAAGAAACATCTTTTTATTCAATTTAGTGGTTCTTCTTGGCTGCTTCCCTGGTTCTGGGCCTAGAACCTGAGTCCTTGAGATGTATGTGGACTGCATTAGGCCATCATGGTATACCTGATAACATTTATTGATGACTTATGGGGCAGTTTAAGTTCAAAGACTATTTTATAATTTGTTTTATCATTTTAGAAAGTTGTTAGCATTTATCAACAAGACTGTGATGGTCAAATTATTATTCTTGTTTCATAGGTGAAGACACTGAGTCATGCAGAATATATCAGCTGTCAAGGATCACACGGTTAGCAAGTGGAGGAGCAGGAGGAAAACCCAGACAACCTGACTCCAAAATCTAGGCTAGTGTGCTCTTGGGTTGATGAAAGCATTTTGGAAACTGTTTCAGTTCTTGTCCTTTTTCTTATTCCTCTTACATCTAAATATATTCAACATAGCTGTTCTTAGTTTAGACTGGAGAACTGCAAGACACCAAATCACAAAGGTGGCTATTTATTTGGCAGCCTCTGTGCTGCCTGATATACAGGCTCCTTGTTAAGTGCTGATGAACTCATAAAGAATAAGGCAGAAAGGTAATTCCTTTCTGAACTCTCAGCCTAATGGTTGAAGACCAGAGTAAATGCTGGTTCACCACTTAACATTTTTTCTTGTTGTTTGGAAAAGTCACTGTGCCTCACTTTTCTTATCTGCAAAATACAGATATAATCGTGGTATCTGTTTTACAAGACTATAGAAAGACTTAAGTGAATTCATAAAACGGATTATCATATGAAAGATATTATGAGTATATATGAATGTAATTACTGAATGGAGAGAGCTGCAATTCAGAGAGAGGATGCCATGGTTACTGTATGCGGCAACCCAAAAAGGGGCATCTAACACAGCCTTTAGGGCTACAGATTTCTCTAGAGCACATTGACTTGGATTAAAGTAGAAAAGTGAGTCAAATGCCTTACAAAGAGTCTATTCAAGTATGAAAAGAGGGTTTAAATTGGCTACAATTTTGTTAAAAATATTAAGTAATGACCCAAGTGAACTGTTCTACAAGATAATACTATAGGAAGCATAGGCAACTAGAAACATTGACAAAGATACATAGGTATCTTACAGGTGTCCCTCAGCATCCTCTGGGAATCAGCTCTGTGGATACCAAGGATGCTCAGTTTCCTTGTATAAAACATTGTATCATTTGTATACAACCTAGGTTCAACAGAGGTTGCTTTATTTTATACGGAGCTCATTTTATGTGCTCATTTTGTGTGGAGCTAACAAGTAATTCGCCAAATGCCACAGTAACCAGTTTTGTGGAAACTAATGGAAAGAATGCTAATGCTGTAATGCTGATAGTCTTCATTACGGAAAAAAATATTGTTTGTATGCTAAATATTTGATAAACATTTTGCTGGATAAGAAAGATATAGATTCATCTTACATGGAATCTGTTTGTTAAAGTAGGAGAGAATAATAAATAGGCAATAAATTTTCTTTTATAAAATTAAATAATCATTTTAATAATGTAATAAATAATTACATATATGTATTTTAAAGGAAATGTATAAGCATGAATGTGAATAGGCAAGCAAGCAGGAAGAGAGAGGAGGAAGAAATATTTTATTTAGTTGTTCATGGTTGTTTCCCCAGGTCTTAAACCAGGGATGTTAGGATGTAAGTGAACTATACCTGATGAACTAAACTGCTAGGTCAACAGAGCACACCAATATTCTGTCTATATATATTAAAGGTGCAGGCAGGAATGAAGGTGACTAGGCAGGCCAAGCAGGAAGAGAGAGGAGGAAGCAGTAATTGTTTTTTTGGTTGTTCCCCCCAGCCCTGTGTCTTGAACTCCGACCCTTAGAATATACATGAGACTGCTCCCAGAGTGTACTGATCTGCTAGGCCACCAGGTCATGCCCAATATTATTTCTATTAAAGCACATAATTTCAGCTCTACAAATCATTAGAAAATATCAACGGAGAATATTATGTAAGTATTTATTAGGCTGGGAGGTTAGGGAAATCCTGCATAGAGCAATTTAGGCTAAAAGCTGGAGAAGAAGCTAGCAGATAAAGCAAAGGTGAATTCGGAAAAGCTTCTAAGATATGGGAAATCACTTGTGAAGGCCATGAGGAAGGGTAAACATTGTGTACTCAAGGAACTGAAAGACCATTATGGTTGGACCAAGAACAAAAGGGAAATGACTTAGTATAAAGTTTAAAAGGAAAAAATTGCTACACAACGCAGTCATTGGGCCAAATAAAAGTTTGTGATTTATGAAAATGGAAACATGTTGTAATTTTACTTAAATTATTTCTGTAATTTGAAATGTTGACTGGAAGGGGCCAAGCAATGTGAGGAAATCAGTTAAGATTCCTTTGTGATAATCTAAATTTGATGTGTTGATATACTGATCTAGAGAGTGTCTAGGAATAGAAAGAAGTCAATTAAAATGAAAGATATTTAGGAGGTAGAATTGAAAGGACAATTATTTCTGTGTTCTTAGAATTTAGAGTTCATAAGTCCAACTCTTATGTAATGAGATCTCGTCTCTCTTTCCCTGGACGTTGATTCATCCTTCAATTCTCAAATTCATCTTTGAGATTATTTTAGTTTCGTTCTTTAAAATGGTTCCTATTCAGAATTCACTAAACTTCTTTTCTGAAGCAGATTAATTCATGAAATTTTTCGTCATCTATTGTCCCAATCACATGAGAGCAGAGAGATTTGTTCTACTTGTTGCTATACCTCAGGATTCTTCTGTGTGTTCTGTCTCTCAGGGATGAATTCACACTAACCAAGACAACAATTTCAGTGCATAATACTCTTAGTTTACATTGAAACTAGAATTATTTTGTGGGCAAATATCCTCTTGTCAATTTGACTAGCACATTCTATTGTGCGAGAGACAGCATAGAATTACATTTCCATGTAAATAATAAATAAGAGACAAAGGAATATAATTATAAATATTTTGAAAGTTTCATTCCTTCAGTTCTGATGGCCAAGTATCCTTCCCAAAAATAAAAATGAAAACAACAAAATAATCAAGCAAACAACCAAACCAAAAAAAACACCCCTAATCATATTAGCCCACTATCTCCTAGTGCATAATGAGTTAGTTATTACTTCACCTTATAACTATTTGATTAATGTCATGCTTCGAGTATCTTAGTCTCTTTTTCCATTTGGTGAGTGTGTGTTCTGTGGTAATATTTGGTTATAATTATGATTTTTCCATTTAATTGGAATTTTAGCTCTTCTAATAACTTTAGGAACTTGGCAAATGTCTTACTCTCTAAATATTAGAAATCTCATCTGTAAAAGGCTGACAAAATTATAATGAACTCATATAATTCTGTCAATTATAGATGAGCTAATGTATGTCAAAGAACCTAAAATGTTTCCAGGTACTTGGTAGGTACTTAATTAAATCATGTACTTAAGATTGCATGCAGTATGTTTATGGCATATGATCAATAGTCAACCAATGGTAACTACTTTTCATATTTTACATTTAAATTAGGTTAAATCAGGGAGACAGTTGCTACATAACACAACCCTTGGGCAAATAAAAGTTTGGACTTTATCTTAATGAAAATGGAAACAATATGACATAATTTTACCTAAAATTTTAAATATGAAAGTCAAATCTTAAATCTCTGAAAACCATTATAGACCACAATCTATTTAGCAAAGATTTTACCATCAGACATTTAGTTTGGATTCAACTTTTCCTTTTATAGTAACAGTCAACAAACAGGGTCTTAGAGATCGTGCTATTTTACTTCTTGAAATCTATGTGGGTCATGGCAAGGTTAGTGGAAAGCATACCAATTTGAAAATCAATGAGAGTCAGAGAGTCTGGATTTTAATCCAGTTCTATTTTTGAGTTATTAAATTATTTTTTTCTGGGCTTCAGTTCTTCAATAAAATGAAGGGCTGCATGGTTATTTTAATTTCTTGAAACCTCTAAGGGGGAAAAAGACAGGTTACAAAGGGGCTATTTATTCAAAATTATGTTGCATCCCCAGCTGCTCCAGACACCTCGCTGAGCCCTGGGACTTCTCAGCCCCAGGGACTCTTAAGAGGCAGCTTTATGGAGATCAGGACAGGGAGGAGATAGAAACCAGCAGGGAGGTTATGTGCAGAGTCCTTGGTGGTTTTCCCTACTAGACACTTTACCTAACACTCTCCCATCCAGCAGTGCTATCCTGGAAAGGTAAATTGGGATTTCAACCCTTAATTTGGGATTTTTGTTCTTCCATCACAGAGATCTGTAGGAATCTCATTTATAGCTTTAAAATCCTAAAGTGATTAGAGAGGAAATATTTGAAAAAAGGTTGTCTGTGATCTATGTTTAGAAATGGTCCCTGCATTCCACTTCTATGCCCCAAACCCACACTTCTCATCTATAGCCCTGAGTACCTGAAATCCCGCTACCAGCTCAATCTTATACCAGCTTTACTCTATGATTCCTAGCATTATAGTACTAGCCAGACATTATCTGAAGTTTTTGTTTGCTGTGAATAATTCAGTGTGATTAACTCTAATTTTCTCATTGAGTAGTGGGGAAAAGGGTGAGACAAAAGGAGGAAGTCTTTGGTTAGGTAAAAGGTATGGGAAAAGGATCACAGAACCTCAGTTCCTAAATAACCCTCTTCACCATCACTTCCTTTGTTGCTATTTATTTAATACCTAACTTGCATCAAGGTGCTGAATATGAATTTTGGAAATCTTACTTTTTATTTCTTTTTTCTATACTATAGATGTGAAAATAAGTATGAAGTAAAAGTAAGCTAAATTCATAGTTGGTATATGCAAAGGTAAGATAAAATCAGTAATTGGATATGCTCTGGTGAAGTAACGGTTGAGTGTATTCCACATACATCCCAAAGTCCGGGGTTTGCATCCTGGGGCCTGTGAGACCAATTGAGATGAATAACTAAAAAGATAAATAAAATGCTTAAAATAAGTGATTAGATATTAGGAGAGTTATTAAACTTATGTAAATTCATTTCACACTAAACAAATGGAGCTCATAATACCTTCTTTCTAAAATATATGATCTATCTAATTAATATGTGTTTATTAGAACTAGAACTTGTACTGAGTACCTAGCTCAGGGCTCTATGCCCATAGACTTGGCTAAGCATTGAGCATAAAATGAAATGAAAAAGCAATTATGGGGACCTATGTTGGAGGAGAAAGATACTAACCAAATAATCAAACAAATACACAATGATTGACCATAATTTTAAAGTGTGATAAGAATCATGAAGAAAAAATATGTGAGGAAATATAACAGGGACATACAATCATGAGCCAAAAAATGATGAAAAATTAGAATAATTGGAAAATGACACATTTCTAGGTAGTGCTGTTGTTGCTGTATACCATGATAAGGATGTTTAAATTCGTATTTCAATAAGAAAGGAATCTATTGGAGTTTTTCCAGTAAGAGCATGACATTTCACTTTTATAAGTAAACAATCTGACTACCTTCTGGAGAGTGAATTAAAGAGGGGCATGGCCTTAAGCTGGATGTTCAGTAATGAGGGTCTTACAGATATCGTGGTTAAAGATGCCAAGGGATGGAATATAGATGCAGGAAAAATAGAGAGGAGAAAACAGTGTTTAATATATTTTGTAAATATGGTAATTTTAGCTGAGAATGAGAGATATTAAGAGGTGTCTCCAATATTTTTCTGGCTTGAGTTCATGGCCAGATGGCGATAGACTTTCATTAGATGATGAAAGTTTGAAATGATCAAATACAGTGGTTAACAAATTCAACTTTGCATATATTATGTTGAAATGCTGATTAACTATTTAGATTGATAGTCCAATGGAAAGCTAAATATTTGAGTACGTAGGTAAAAGATAAGTCTAAGCTGAGGAAATAAATTTGGGATCTTTGATGTACAAAGAAAATATAAGAAGGGCATTATGAATAGAAAATAATTTTTAAGTTATTTGTATTAAAGATAGAACAGAATTTAGTGATCACTAGGAGTATATGAGGGAGAACTAAAGATGATTCTCTTGTTTTTATTGTTTACTAAGAAAGTAGATTCTAAACCGATCCTCAGAAAGAAGTTGGTGTGGAGCAGGATGTATCTGAGGCTATTAGAAATGATCTAAACTCTTAATTCTCAAATTTTGCTAGATATTAAAAGCTCAAATTAAAAAAAAAAATATCTTGACTTTCATTGCCAGACATTCAGATTTAATCGATGAGTTTGATCTAAAGGAGTTTTTAAATAAATCTAAATATATATTAGTTTGAGAATCCTTTTCAACAGAAGAAAAAACCATGTGAACATGCAGGAGAGAAAAACCAAGAACAATCAAGAGGGAGGAGTGAGGTTCTGGACCTTTGGTAGATAAACCAGGAACTGAAGAAATAAAGAGAGGATGAGGAGCTGGAGCAATGCTGGAACACAGACAGGAGATGAGATGCAGCTCAGAACACAGAAAAAATGCCGTTTTCATAAGAGAGAAAGCATTATTAAGTAAAGACTATTAATAAAGGACATTAAAGAGGACATACTGTATGTCAGATCTTGAAGAAGGTGTTAGTTAAGAACTATGAGGGAGAATATGAAAAATCATTTTCTACCAAGGAGATGAATTGAATATTTCTGTATGAATGCAAGGACAGGAAAAATAAGATATAAAATCTAACAAAAGAGTCAAAGGATTTTTATGGAGAAGGATTTGCATTCCAAGACACATCTCTAGATATTGTCAGACAGCAGAAGTCCTAATGTAAACAATGTGACCAATGACTCTTAACTTGTTGTACTTGAACCTTTAATAATCTTTATTGTACAATCGAAATATCACTGTCCCTTCTATCCTGAGATTCAAGTAACCATTCCTGGTCTTTCTTTCCTCTGCTGTTTGATTTCATTTCACTCCGATTTTATTTTCCTCAGAGTCATTCAGGGACCCTCATGGGAAATTTGGGGATGAATGTCACAAGCATTACCAGCTTCACACTAACAGGCTTTTCTGAGATGGAGGGTCTGGAGCACTGGTTAGATGCCCTCCTCTTGCTGCTTTATGCTATCTCTATCCTGGGCAATGTCTTAATTCTCTTCATCATAAAGGAGGAGCAGAGCTTGCACCAGCCAATGTATTACTTCCTGTCTCTGTTGTCTGTCAATGATCTGGGTGTGTCCTTTTCTACATTGCCCACTGTACTGGCTGCCATGTGTTTTCATGCCCCAGAGACTGCCTTTGATACCTGCCTCGCCCAGATGTTCTTCATCCACTTTTTCTCCTGGACAGAATCTGGGATCCTTCTGGCCATGAGTTTTGATCGCTATGTGGCTATCTGTAACCCCTTGCGATAGTCTACAGTGCTCACTGATATCCGGGTGGCTCATATGGGAATATCCATCATCATCCGCAGCTTCTGCATGGTCTTCCCACTGCCTTTCCTTCTGAAGAGACGACCCTTTTGCAAAGCCAATGTACTGACACATTCCTACTGCTTACACCCAGACCTGATCCGCCTGCCCTGTGGAGATACCACCATAAACAGCATGTATGGTTTATTCATTGTCATCTCTGCCTTTGGTGTAGATTCAGTGCTCATTCTCCTCTCTTATATACTCATACTGCACTCTGTGCTGGCCATTGCTTCCAAGGAGGAGAGACTGAAGACACTAAACACATGTGTGTCACACATCTGTGCTGTGCTCATTTTCTGTGTGCCCATGGTTAGCGTATCTATGGTTCATCGATTTAGAAAGCATGCCCCTGAGTATGTGCACAAATTCATGTCCCTGGTATATCTCTTTGTGCCTCCAATGCTCAACCCAATCATCTATTCCATTAAGACTAAGGAGATTCGTAAGAGGTTACGAAAGATGTTCTTGGGACCAAAACTCTGATCAAGGAGAAAAAAAATCCTTAAAATCAGATACCCTAAGAGTTAGTTTCTATACTGATGTTTGGGATAATCCAGTAGAGTATTTCAGTCTCCATCTATACATGTGGCCTACAGTTGGACACCTGCCATTAGTTGTATGGTATAGCCTATACAACTATGTGTGGTATGGTACAACTCACAAATTAAAATGTCAGACTGCTCTCTATTATAATTAGGTTGTCATAGGTTGCCCCAAATGATTTTCTCTCAGAGCAACAAGCAGAGCGGTCCTCAATTAGACCCTTTTATTTATCCCTATAGACTAGTACCATCTACACTTTCAAGTAAATCTCCAAAACAGACAAAAGCTAATGTACACATATGAACATGTTATTAGATTGTTATTTGAGATTATAAGTATCACCCAATATTTTAAAAGAAAATAATAGCTATGAGTATCTTTAAACTTAAAGATGTAAAATAACCGTGACTAATTTTATAATTTAAATATAAGTAAGAGTATTCTTGAATCATATCAAATGGAACTTATATGCATATTATACTGATTATAAACCATTTGACAGCTGAAACTCAGAAGCTTAAAGCAGGAGAAAAGTTTTATAGAAAAAATAATATATTGCTATTATTTGTGTATGACTAAGGGAAAAACTAACTTTCTTCTAGAGTAAGTACTCTAAATACTTCCATTTAGTGATTGGTAGTGAGTCAAGTGTGCCTGTGGCCTTGTGATTTTACCTACAATCTGTGACCTGTAGTGACCTCCCATTTCCAGAGACTTCAGCACATGCCAGAGCAGAGGAGAAGTAGCTGTGGGATGATACCTGGAGAGATATAATTGCTAAAGAGTCACAGCCACCAGAGAAACAACTGTGAAATAGAGTAACCCTCTACAATTTCGTGCTAACTACACACAGCATAGATCACACATATTTATGGACTCTTGACAGAGGTAACACAGAAGTGTGCTAGTTTTCACTGGGAATACACTCACCATGGAATAATTAAACCCGGAGGTTACTGAGGACAGAAGACACTGAGACAGAAAGTTATTGTCTTTTGGAAAGCAGCATTCCTTTCCACATTTTCCACATGAAATAACTTTCCTAAATTAAATTCTAGAGATCTAGTGACACAATTGTACCCTAAACATAGCAACGGTATAGAGTAGAATCGTCCCCAAACACCACCTAAATGTCAACGAATAAACAAGCAACAACGGAAAACACAGAATAAAAACCTAGAGGTTGCTCCTTCAACAAACCAAGTACAAGGGAAATTTCAATGGTTCCGGAAGAAGGTAGGTATAGGCAAATCACTGACCGCAACAAAGAAGGCACACTATTAGAAAATGTGTGTGGGGGGAGAGTGTAGTAAAGGTTAAATCTTACTTCAACAAGAAATGAAAACAAAACAAAAAATCATAAACTCCCAAACCCCCTAACACCCTGTGCCCCCCAAAAGAGAAGCATGAGCAGATGACTTTGAAATTGGTGAAAACAGGAATGATTTTTCTAATTTATAAGTCCTTATAGATCTGAGAAGGTCAAACAGTATTGTGGTGGTCATGGGCATTTGAGAGTCTCAGAAATGATCATCAAATTGCCTTCCCCCTTAAGAATATAACCGCAGCATCAAAGAAAACACACAAAATAGGTAAATATTAACAAGCATAAGATAGAGATTTCAGGTGAAAAAGTATTTATAGAGGAAGCAGATATAGAAAGTACTGCAATGGCTCAATAAAGCTTCTCAAGTTGACTGCACTTCTTAAAAGGAGCTTGTAGGAACTCTAGAGCTGGAACAGGGAATGAGGAAAATATCCTCTAGAACAGATTTCACCTTTAACACCGAAGCAGCCTCAGAGGTGCTTCTTTCAGTTGTTTGTACAACAGAGGACACCCTAGAGCCACAAAGCTAGAAAAGCTCTCCCGGAGATCCCTTCTCAGTTCAGAGAATCCTTATCCCAGTAGAACTGGAAAACCATCCTTTCATACATATGGAAACAGAAATTAGATATAAGATAACTGTGTACACAGTTATGAGCACAAATTGAAGAAAAAAGTCAAGAACAAAGATCAACTACGGCCCTTGGAATCACGCTTGCAGCAGGACCTTTTAATTCTTTTAAATATTTTTATATTCTAATGCTTCAGTATGCATACATGGGCATTAGAAACCACATTTCTCACTTCAGTATTTTTATATATTTTTTTGCTAGGTCTGTAATTTCAACTACAGAATTGAGAAATCAGAGTCAGTCATGGGGATAGGAAGAATGAATATTATTGAAACACTGAAAGTATTCCTGTGATCTTTTTGTGCAGTGAACCTTTATTTATTAAATTATCAAACAATATGGAATGTTTATGATGGGTGCTAGACATTGGGCATGTAGAAATTATTGACTGGTTCATAATAACAAAGAACGCGTGCCAATGGGAGATGTTTCCTTGCGTGTTGTTCTCATTAGCTGAATACAGAGCTAAGGTCTGAACAAGTGAAGGATTGCTGCACCAAATGGTGATAGAAATTTCTTTCAGTGTTAAAGAAGAACTCACTTTCCAATTTTAGTTTGATAAGCAGCCACTGAGATAAGTACATGTGTGTGTGCACATACATACAGTTATATTTATATATTATAGAGACATTATTGAGTAGGCAGAAAATTAAAACTCTTATTTTCATAATACTTAAAATAAAAATAATTCATTATATATACATGTATCTATGTTTGTACACATATATACATATACATAGGTTTTTTTCTGCCTAATAAAATTGACCAGTTCCCTATTTAACAAGCTTGTGGGAGAAAATGACTTTTAATTTCTTAGATAAGGTGTATGTTCAAATTGGTAAAATAAGTATTTAGGTAGTGTATGAACACCTAAGTAAATGTTAAATTATAACTGTTTGTAATATTTTTGTATGGACTGAAGGCTAAGAGAATTCTTCAGGAAATTACATTGAAAATTTGTCAGGATCAGTTTTAAAATAGCATCCAAATTTTCTGTGTGTACCTAAGTTGTGTGTTATAATTCTCTTTTCTCATAATAGCTGCAACTTTTTTTTCTACATGTTTGTAAAGCTATTCTTTCAGATTTTTGCTTTATAAATGTTAAATTCTATTTCCCATTGAATGTAAAAATTAGTTTTCATAACTTGTTAAATAATTGATACAGGAAATAGTTCCAGTCTACTGTTGCCTCCCATTATATAAAGTTTTAATAATATGTTTACCAGAAATTTCCTTGTTTAAGTTTCAGATTTATTTTACTTCCCTCTTCACCATTCAAAGATTTGTTTATTACATTTTGAGTCAGATTTTGTATTAAAAACTGCAATAGAACTTGTTTTCACAATGTCATGTCAAAGATAGAAAAAAAGCCACTTAATGCTCTATTAATTCTAAGTTGTTTAACATTTGCTGAAGAATTTGTCAGATAAACTGATTTTCATTGTCAAGACTAATAATTTAAGGTTAATGCATATCCATAATCTGACTTTCCTTGTGAAATATAGATTGTCATCAGGAAAGTTTACCTCTCCCTGCTTACAAATGTTTTGTTTTTACTTAAAACCATAACCTTATGGTTCTCAGCCTTTGTTCTGTCCTGACGTGGTTCACATGAATATTTACTACATTTCTACCAGTAACACTCCTCCATCATACTGCAGTCATTCAAAACATGCTGTCTGGTGCACCCTGGTGGAGTAGTAAGCTTGGTCAACTGCCTCTGGCTTAAGTGCAGTCCACATACATCCCAAGGATCCAGTTTTGTGTCCTGGGTTCAGGAAAACAACCAACATGTACAACTAAATAAAATTAATAGATATTTCTTCTTCCTTTCTCTTCTTGTCTGCTTGCTTGCCTTCATTCCTGCCTATACCTTTCATTTAAAATAATGTCCTGTAATATTGTGGGAGTGTATTTAAAAGGAATGCTAGTAAATACATCCCAGGAATCTTTGATGTATCCCTTTAATCTTTCTTCAGGTAGTTTTCTCTCACAAACTCTAATAACCATATTTCATAATAACTGAGTCCTGAAACCTCTCTCTTTACCTGCCAGATTTTTGGATATCAATACCTGCTATAAAATGAAAAATGAATTAACAAGTGGTTATGATTTTTATAAATAAACGAACAAAAAGCAAAGCTTATAAGAAAAATAGTTGGCCACCAGAATGTCTGTACCTCTCTTCTAAATATCGACTTTCTTTTCACACCTGGATTGAGTAAAGGGTAATTTTAATTATTTCTGCTGGGGGAAATGAAGATTGAGACATAGTTTAGGGAGAATTTGTCTGACCACCATACCTGGCAGTAAATAAGATTTGAATTGTTCAATAACCAGATATTTTTTGCATTTGTATTATTTCTGATCTGTTTGTCACCTAAACTTTTAATGAAGTCTAATACACACTGATGCTTTGGGTACATTGACTACAGAAATTTACAGAAAGTTTTGTCTCAGGTTTATACTTTCTATTTGAAGAATATTGAAAGCTATGCAACTACCAGTGAAATACGTTTAGGTTTTGTCAGCTGACTCCCAAGCTACACATGTACAAAACAAACAATTTAAATAAAATAATCACTTAATGTCTAATTCAACTCCTCTATTTTCTGAAATATATTTAATAAAAAAGTTTTCCACCAATAATGGAAGATAAGAAAAAGAAAAAAAAACCTTTATATTATAAATCTAAACACATGTATTTTCACGTGATCATGAACACAAATAAAAGACAGAATTTTGTTGTTGTTTGGTTCTTTGCATCATAATTGTAAAACATTCAGAAAATATGAAGCAATCGTAAAATATTCCAGGTTTCCCTATAAGAATAGTATTAAAACATTCTCCCAAATTGCATGCAACACAATAAATAAGGTGTTGAGTTTCTTTAAAGGTTGTAGTTACACATTGGTTATGGGTCTTTAAAGCAGCTGGACATGATACAGATATGAATTGCAGTAATGGACCTAGATTTTGCAAGTTCAGTCTCATACCTTTTGGTGGGGCAAACTCTGTGTCTGGTTCATGTGTGAAACCAAGTCCTGGACAATAAATTTCCACTTAAAGTTGTTATTGACAAGGTTTTGAGGAAAGAAAACAGAGAACTAGAAACATTTAATCTAACTTTGGTGTATAGACATAGTCTATTTAGGTTTTACCTATACATTGAGTGGTGGACAATAAAGGAAGCAGAGAGCAATCTAGAATTTTCTATCTTAGATATCAACATCTATCAGTTTTTGGTTAATACATCTTCACACAATTTCTGACAGTATCTCAAGATTCATTCTGTGAAGTTAAATCCACTCATGAATGTTTGGGACTGAAAATGGGAGTGAAAGCAGGAAACAATGGTAATGTTAATGGTGATATCATTTAGATAAAGAGAACATATTTGCAGTGGTTATGTACAAATACTGGAGCTAAACTTGTTTTGAATCTCATCTGAGTCACATATTATCTGCTTTATCCTGAATGATTGCCTTAATTCTCTACATTTCATGCTACTGTTATGAAAATTAACTATTAATGCACATGGATAATTTAGAATAAAATCTAGTACTTTTAAGGATCCAATGTATTAGCTATTACGTTAGTAATATTTATTTTTATAAAAAAATGATTCCTAGCTTAGACTTTCCTCTGCAAGCCTTTGTCAAATCATTCAATGGTCTCTGATGTTTATCTTCCTAAGAATGCTGCTTGCTGAATGTAGTACTCATTTGTTTTGTATTTATGTCTTGTCACTCCATTTTCTGAAAGTTTACTTTTCCCTAGGACACATATCTATTTTATTCTTAGATGATGATGATGATGATAACACCATGGATTATAACCCTTGGTTGCAACAAACATTAGATTTCAAACCAAATAGAATGTCACATTTTGATATGGCGGAACATCCGAATAATGGCTCTGCGGATTTCCTTTGTTTTGGCACTATAAATGAGAGGGTTGAGCACAGGAGGTACAAAGAGGTACACATTGGACATGAGAACATGCACATAGTGTGGAGCATGCTTCCCAAAGCGATGCACTGTGGAAACTCCAATCATTGGTACATAAAATGCAAGTACAGCCAGGATATGTGACACACATGTGTTGAGAGCTTTGAGGCGTTCCTCACGGGAAGCAATGGCCAAGACAGAATGCAGAATGAGCACATAGGAGAGGAAGATAAAAATCAGGTCCATGCCAAAGGTGGATACAAGAACAAAGAGTCCATAGATGCTGTTGATAGTGATATCAGCACAGGCCAGCTTCATCATGTCTGGGTGCAGACAGTAAGAGTGAGAAAGAACATTGGATCTGCAGATAGGCAGTCTCTTGATGAGGAAGGGAAGAGGAAAGAGCGTGATAAAACTCCGAATAGTCACAGCTAAACCCATTCCAGCAATGACTCCATTGGTGAGAACAGTGGCATAGTGCAGGGGATCACAAATGGCTACATAGCGGTCGAAGCTCATAGCCAGCAGAATACCTGACTCCATCATGGAGAAGGAATGAATGAGAAACATCTGAAGTAGGCAGGCATCAAAAGTAATGTCGCTGGCATTGAGGCAGAAGGTTCTGAGCACAGTAGGCATTGTTGCCATAGACATTGCCATGTCACTGAAGGACAGCAGAGACAGGAAATAGTACATGGGCTCATGGAGGCTGGGTTCTACTCGCACAGCCTGGAGAATCACTGTGTTGCCCCCAAGAGCCACGGCATACATCACACAGAGGGGCCCTGCTAGCCAGGCGTGAGAGCTCTCCAGACCAGGTATACCAGTTAGCAGGAAGGAAGCAGGGTGAGTGACATTAAACAATCCCATGGCAGGAGGAAGTCAAGACAATTTTCAGGGTCAGACCTTCTGACTTAGAGACTTCTAGAAATTGTATTTACTGGAGAACAAGAAACCAGGCATGAAACACAGAAAGTGATGTCTACATGGTTGTAAATTGGTGCATTCATGACATCACTGGTTTGGGGAAAATGCAGGCAAGCTTATTTTCTTTTTATCTTATGATTATCAGGGAATGGGTGGGCTAATACTTCCCTGTGTGTTATGAAAGAAGGGAATCATTGACAAAAACTTCAAATACATCAGTTGCAAGCAAAATGTTCAAATTCTATGATCTGCAATTTCAACGTATTTTTGGAATATCATTGAATGGAAACATGTTAACCACAATTCATAGCTAGTTATTATAAAAGGACACTGGGTGTTTGAGTTATTATTCTTGAAAGTAATTAAATATTTCCTTTAAAATGTTGTTTAATTCATATGTGTCATTGATTAATAAAATCATTCTTTAGAGTTACTTTGAATTATGATGTGTGTTTGGTCAAGGACAGAAGGGGCAGCAGGATGTGAAGGAAACTGACTGCCTCTGGATATCAGACTTTTATTTGTATTGAGTTAATGCAGCAAAAAAAAATCACAGAAACCATATATTTTGTGCAAAAGTACAAAGCTGTTCCTATTTTTTGAAACATGATAAATTCACCTCTAAACATTTTATATAATAACATTCAACCTATGAGAAAGCATTTTTCTAAATGCATACTTTCACACCTTAACAGTCATATGCACCTTTCAAAATATTCTTATTCACCTAGTCACATTAGTTTACTTTTACAGCATACCAGAGTCTATTCATACTCCTACAAAACACTCATACCTCTCTCTATCTCCCACAGCCTTGCTCATACAAATATAATTAACACTGCCACTTGACTTTTACATTCTTTAACATGCAAATGGCCTCTCATACTTATACTCAGTCCACATTGATTGGATATATGCACACATTTATATATGTATAACCACAGGTGAATATGTGAGTTTGTATAGTCCTACTTTCCCACTGTTGTTAACCCATTCTCCCAGACAGACACCTTTTATCTCTCCATTATTGCATTTGTCCAGTTTTTCTAACAGTGACACATATATTACTTACTCACATCCTAAAAGCTAACCCCAGCCAATTCTTTGCAAGTTACTATACTGTCTTCTCTTCCATCATGCTGGTGTTTCTGAAACCCTTTCAAGTTCATTTCCTCATGATGAATGACGATAGAAAGGGCTAAGCTTTTTTTTAAACCTAGCAGAAGTGCTTCAGGCTAGTAAGACACCCTTCTTTGGGAGAACTCCAGAAATACATGCCATTTTGCTTTCTCTCCAACTTCTGGAAAAGCATGACTAGACTATGATCTCTGAGTCTTTTCTTATATGAATGGAAGAGAAAGGGGATGTGGGAGCCCTAAGTTTCTGAAGTTCACAGAGATGCTGGGATGATATGCAATGTAGCATTAATGCTCTAGAAGTACCAATATAAAGCTCAAATTTTCCTATGGCTCCTAGAAAGTCATTGGCCACTTCTCTGATTTTAGAACTCTCTGCTTGCCTGCTTGTCCTCAGAAATTGTTATGCCCTAGGTCACAGGATTGGCCAATCTTCTTGTTTCTTCCACCTGACTACAATTCCTATTCTTTACACAGAGCCTTATAAAAGGTAATTAGAAAAACAAAAATAAAATCAATCAAAGGAAATTGAACTAAGGTAAAATGTACATAAAGAACAAGGAGAAGAAAATAGACCGGTGAAATCAGGATTCTCTGTAGAGTAGGGCCAAAGCCATTCTAGGTATGAGAGTCTGTTTTTGGTTACTATGGAGAAAAGACTGCCTGACAATGACAGGATCACATTATTTATTGAACCTACAGGCTGCTGACCTTGTGGGTTGTCTCGATACATGAAAAAGGAGGAACACAGTGGAAAAAAAACTTATTGGGTATATGATCTGTGCTAGATATGCTGAAAGGACATTCGTCTCCACTTATTCATTTAATGCTTCACAGATATGGAAACAGACCCGCTGTGGTTTAATGCATATTATATAACAAGTGGGTGATAAAAGCTCAATTTAAATACAGATCTGTAAAACTAATATCTTACTGGTATGTTTGAGTCATCATTAAGGGACTGGAGAGAATCTTGAAAAGGAAAATAGAGGTACAGAATTAAAAAAAAATACAGAAGTATACCTTTATGGTAGAGGTTTCACAGGTACTCTTCAACAAAGGAAGTTGGTAAAGGTAGATTCAGGTGGTGAAATGAGACAAAAAGTTCCTGTTCCCAATACAAACTCAGTTTCTTCTACCTGGGGAACCTGGTAAGCTCTTTGCTTTAACTGAAGTCATGTACAAACCAGAGGGCTTAGGGAACAGACTCTGAGCTGGGGTTCAGGATTCCAGGATTTTACTCTGATCCTGGCATGCCCAGATGGTGTAAGCTTGGGAAAATTGATCTCCCTTTCTAGATCTCAAATGTCTTCTTTATAATTGTTTTATTAAGGGCATTTTAAAAGAACCAATATAATTTTTATGTTCTTTTATACTTTAAAATTTCTGGCTAAGCAAAAAATGCCTGTGAATCTTTGCTAGGGTAGTAAAAGAAGACAAAAATAGAGATAGGAATGAAAGGATATATATATAAAGGCACATCTAAAGACAAAAAGACATAATTTTAAACTATGCCATGAATTGAAACAGATTCAAAATATTTTATGGTTCATCTAAAGTTTATCAATTACTGCAAAAGTGTTAATGATTACTAGAAACTTTAATTCTAAGGAAATTGTCTCTGAAAAGTGAATTTTCTAGAGAAGTACGATGGACTACCCAGAGTTTCACAATCAGAGAGTGGTAACACCAGAATGAGAACTCTAGAATTAGGAACCTGTCCCTCTGTTATACTCACACAGCTAGGATGCTACTATCTGATAAATTCCACCCAGATTTCCCCTCTTCACTTCTCCCTACCCTTTTCCAGTTTAACCCTTTCTGGGAACAGGCTTAACAAGAGTCAACGAGCTCACCCCTACAGGTTTTAGAACTCACCAGAAGACAGATGAAGGATACCTACAAACCATGTCCTTTTCTCTATTTGCTAATGTGAACTCATGACTGACATTTTTATAGCCTATTCTAAGTTCCAAGAGAGAGAGAGAGAGAGAGGATGATGCTGACCTTATGTTAGAAATTCATCAGGGAGGTATCATTCTCTTAAAGTGACTATTGCCTGCAGGGAATAAAATATGTGCTCTTTCAGTTGGAAAATAACTTGACTTTTTGCCAGACTAACTTGACCCTATGCGAGGTACCATCTGATGATAGATAAGTAGGTATTATGAGAGAGGATCTTATTGCCTTCTAAGATATCCCAGTATTAAATCATGTTGATTAAGTGCAATAAATAATGTATAATCATAAAATAACTATTTTTGCTTTTTTTTTCCCTTTTAAATTTATTGAATAGGGCTAGTTATTTCCTGACCCATGGAACAAAATTCAGTTTAAGATTTCTGGTCATGTTCAGATAATGAATTATCTGATAAATAATTACAACCCCCAGCCTGAGATAATAGCCAAACTTTCTTCATTCAGAGTTGTAACCCTGCTTCTCCCAGTCTTCCTTTGCCAAGGATGGTTCTGGCTCCAACTTTGTGAAGAAGACATAAGGGAAAGTGAAAGATTCAAAATTTATCAATGCTCTGGTTAGCTGCTGTAATTTTTACTATGCATATTAAATGTTTAAAGGTGACTCACTGGATGTCTGATAGATTATTCAAAGAACCTTCTCCCTATGTTTAATTTCTCCATTTATTTAAGTTGATGGGTTTTTGCTCTGTATAGTTGTTTATGACTCCATTGAAAACTCAGATCCTCCCTTGTAGAACCATTCATTCTTCTGGACAAGAGCTAAAATAATCCCATTCAAGCTTTCTCTAGCATTTAGCCGATTCAAGAAGTAGTCAGCTTTCTTCTAAAGGAACGACATGCTCTACTACAAAACAATAATTGTTTCTCATTCAGTCCTACTGTTAGAGGAACAAATTGACTTCTATCTCTCCATTTAGATTTCCAGGCATAAGTAAAGACCAATCTGCTGTGTCTTTCTTTCCAAAAATATTAGGAATATATCTCAAGTAGAATCCTTGAGAAATCTCTTTTGACTCACGGTAATGTGGGGCATACTTCCCTATCCCTTTCTCTTGAGTGCAGGATGTAGAGAGGAAACTTTAGCTCTTTCCAGTCTATGTGCTCATAAATATTTGAATCCTCTAATTCATGAATTCTTTATATCATTAATAAGGTTAGAATTTGTCAAACTCAGCACTATTAAAATTTTGGTATGGACAATTCTTCATTATGGTGTGATGTCCTGTGCATTGTAGGTTATTAGCAGCATCCCTTGCATTAACCCATCAGGTTCTCCTCCCTAGTTATCACAACCAAAAATACCTCCAGACATTGCCAAAACAAAACAAAACAAAATAAAAACAACTCCACTCTTATTGAGAATCACTGAATTTGGAAAGGAATTAAAAATTATTTAACTGGTTCTCTGAAAACTAATTCAAAATTTCCCATGTTGTCCACTAAGAACAACGTATCCATTATCCTTATGTGTTAGCCATTTTGAGATATAAAACTCCATTTTAAAATTCTGTCCGAGGTAGAAGTAAATTTCAAAGTCCTAGTAGTCTGCAATTTCACCTCTCAAATGTCATTTGTTGCAATTATGGAATTTCCTAGTCTCTGTTACCAAAACATACTCTCTGCAAGAATTGCAGCAGTTGTGTATATACAACTCCCTTCATTGCTCCTCTTTTCTATGATCTCCTTTTAGTTCAAACCCCCTATTATTTGTCCATGCCTTACTGAGTTTCTTGTAGATGCTCAAACAGCTATTTTACTCTTCAGCTTTGTGCTTCTGTTATTTTATGCATATTATTTCATCTGTGGATTTAAAACTCTTCCTAATGAATCCTAATGAATCCTACAGTTCATTATGTGTTTCCTGCTATGTTTTACTCTCAATTAAAAGGAATAAACTATTTATATACACTGTAATAACTAATAGCTACAATCAACTAATAAACAAAATAAACTACTGACCCTACCATAAAGAATCTCAAAATAATCAAGCTGAGTTAAATAAAGCTAGTAAAAATTCTCATGTTCTGTGAGATTTCCTCTATAAAAATTTGGTATATACACTGCAGTGACAGTGATTGTCTAATAATGGGGAAAAGAGAGTGCAACAAGAAAGGACAGAAGGAAGGGATGACAAAAAGACATGAGAAATTGTGCTTACTGATAAAACAAATTTGATCATGGTGATGTTTCATCAGTATGCACATTGTTTTACTTTCTTGATAACAGCCTTTTCACACTGATTGCAAGAGATTAACTTGTTATATTTAGAACTATTTCGTAAGCTCTTCCTTTTACAGAAGGATCTGTTGGTATTAATCACTTTGTCTCCAGATCCTCGCATAGTGCTTGAAATGTTGTATTCGGTGATTCTATTGAATTTATATGTGCTAAACAAAATGCAACCAAGGCGGTGGGGAGTCAAGATCCAGTTATGGTTCAATCCAAATAATACAATCACAGTTCCTTTCATTGAGAAGAATTAGTGTAGCAAATTGTTAACTAAGCATCAGAGAGTATAACCAAATATTAGCACAAGAATAAAAGAGGATGAGCCCTGGCAGCTCAGGTGTTAATTCTGTAGAGCCTAAGTCTGGTCTATGTGAAGCCTCAGGACCTGGACTCATGAATCCAGGGTGGGGAGAACAACCAACTAATAAATGAATAATATTTCTTCATCCTCTCTCTTCCTGCTTTCCTGCCTGCTTACCTGTTTACATTACTGCCTCCTTTCTCTCTAATTTTTTTAAAGGATAAAGGGGAATATGAAAAGTGTATTTGGAGTTCAAGAAGTAGCTCCTAATCCTGTGATTGAAGGAACAAAAGGAGGAGTTTGGGCTTGTTAAATTTAAGTGGCTCGGGTCTCAAGAATTCAGACAAGCTGTTCTTTCCACTGGTATTTACGTCTCTGAGAAAAAAGGGTCAAGGAACTTCTCTGTCTTCTGAGATTTGTAAGAGGTCATGATATTTTAGGTTCTTGAGTGTAAGCTGCACAATGGAACACACAAATATCATTGAATTTCACTATGGATGCTTGACCATTAGATACTAATATAGCTAGAGATTTGTAATAGAATAATACCACTACCACCCCACCTAGGTAGGATGGAGAGTTAAAGATGTTATTGGAGCTGGAACAAAGATGGTCCCAATTAACAGAAGCTGAAAACCTGGAAGAAATGTAATCCATGCCAGAGACTGCTTTAGGGGCAAGAATAGACTGGCATATTCTCTTTCTGTCAGTGCTTCCCCAAAGCTGAATCTATCTGGAAGACAGCTAACTGGAATTTGGGATATTGTTTGATTAATGGTTGGACCCTTTAATATAGAGAAAAGAAGAAGAGTGAGTACTGATTGTAGGGTCTATAGAATGAAAGTATAATTCATTAATTCAGCTCCCTGTTTTTATATTTCTAGTAATGTAAGTTATATGATTTGCTATGGATTTTCATCTTTATAGTGCCAGCAAGGTATCAACTCGATGTAGTCCATTAAAAATTGAATAATTGAGCTTCTCAGCTTCTGAGTAGAGGTTCTGTAGTATAAAATAATCCTTTCTCTCAAAGTCAGATAGCTAGATTTTTCTGGGAACTACTTCAAAATAAATGCACATCCAAAACCTGCTTATATCCCAAAAACCTTGCCCACTCAAATAGAATTGATGACTCTTCATAAAACTTTTATTCGTGCCAGGAAAACAGCGATCACATTCTATTAGAGTTGACTCTGCTTGTTCTGTAGTTTCCATTGGAGAGCATGGTCTGGTGGAAGAATCAGATGCCCTGGTTTGTTACACAAGTCTGGTAAGGGGTTTTATTTGTTAATCATAAATAGTTGACTTGGGGGCAAAATAAGTTTCATCTTGAATATTTGATTCTTCAAATTAGTGATTACCAGAGAGAAGGGGGAGAGAGATGGGTAAATTGGGCAAAAGAGGTCAATCATATGGTGAAGGATAAAACTGAACTGTTACAAATTAATGTATTACATACAAATGTTGAATTATGATGATGCACTCTTAAGCTTGTATAATGTTATAATGCAATGTTGCTTTAATACAATTTTTCAGAGCAGAAAATATTTAATTTTTGTCTTCATCATTTAAAATATACCAACTGTGCTAAATAGATACAATTTATCCCACAACACCCATATGTACTGAGTTTACACAAAAGATGTTGAAATTTGATTTTAAGCCAGAACTTGCTATCATTTGCATTAGGTTGAATTTTCATTGTAGTTTTGAATATGGTTTGTGTTTTCAGGAGAATCATTTATACTTTTCTCCAACTTTTATTATTATTATTATTTTTCAAAACATTCCAAAGATTTTATTGTGCAAAATTTTAAACATCCAGAAAAATGGAAAGTTTTACAGTGAGTACCAGTATTCCCAGTACACATAGTATTTCATCAATATTTTCATAAGCTTGTTTTATCATATATATACCTATGTATGCATCATTTTCCAGCCATCAATCCATTTACTTATTTACATCTTTCAAACTCAGTTGCATAAGTAAACTTCTCCCTAAGTGTTTCAATATCTGTATTATGAAATGTAGCTCAATATCTTTGTAGAGGTTTTAAAAATCTTTCAAACATATAATGCACATATTTTGCATGCACATTATATGCATTCTGACAAATGCTTTGGTTTGGTACTGAAATATGTTTATTACATATTTTAGGAACTATCTAGAGGCTTATTTGTCTGGATAGTTGAGTGGTGCCATTTTTCAACATTTATTTTTGCAAAAATGTTCTGTGCATTTATTATTTAATGCTGAGAATAGTACCTGGAATAAAGCAGTGCTTAAAATTTGTTTTTATTACATTTTTGTTTGGTTTTAGCTAAGCTTAACTAAAGTTATAATTTTTAGACCTTCAGTGGTAGAATGAAAGAATGTTTCCTTAAGGAGCCTCTTATACAGATGCTGGCATGCATTTGTACAAGGAAAAATTACAATGTACCTAAATCATATATATGAATCTGTTTCATGATATGTGATTAGAGCATCAGGTAGCTACATGAGAATATTTGTGTTTGAATGTGTATGAATGTAAAAGAAGAAATGTGACTGTTAGGAAGTAAATAACTGAATGTGTCATATATGTATCTGTGGGGATCTCAGAATGCCTATGACTGCCTGTTGCATATATGTGTTTTCATTCCTGGGTCAAGAAGGGTTACCACTAAATTGGATATGAATGATGACATCAGGGATGTTGGGGCCAAAATGGTATTCTCTTGGGAGAAATTCTCCTATGGTCCAGCATATTACTCATTGATTCCACCCCTCAATTATTTCTTCTATTTTTTGTTTTTACAAACAAACAGGGATTCTGGGATATTAATAAATTTATAAGTCATAAAAAGTGAGTTGGTGACACTCTGCTGGATTGACCTCCAGACACTTACAGCCAGCTACAGGGAAAAGAAACTTCTGCTGCCCAGTGAGTTCCCCACCTTCAGATTGTCTACCTGGGCTCCTTATCTAGAACTTTTCCCAAAACTTGAGCATTTTTAGCAACCCCTGATTCTGACCCTCAAATTTTCCCTCCATGTATGAGTCAAAATCTGTATTTTTTCAAAGCCCATATCACATATGTTGATCCCTGGTTCCCCTTTGAATCAAAATCCTAATACCACATACATTTAACTTAAGGAGATAACTAATCAGATCTAGATTTTCATCTTAAGAATATTCCATACATTTTACCAGCCAGTTTGAATGATTGTATTCTATACTTAACTTTTGAGTATATAGCTGAGAAAAAAATTACAGAATCAAATGAACTGAAGCCATTCACAACATGGTCTTCAGTCTTAGATGGATTTTCAGTATTGAGTACAACATAGGAATGTAATTGGTGGGGATACTAATGCTGTGGGTCTGTTAATGCTGGTACATTTGTGGCTCTGTGTGTGTATATGAGTGTGCCTGTATGTGTGATTATAATTATGTGCTCAGGTAGGTATAATCATGGGAGAATATCTGAAGCTTATTGCAAATTACCTATGAGTGGCTATGAGTCTCTTTAAATGTTGTGTTTATGATAATGTGTGTGAAGAAGAAAGTGTTTTATAGCTTCTGTATGTGTGATATGATAAAGTAATTATGAATAAATGAGTGTAGAAGTGTAAATTTATATTTTGGTGCCTTTATATGATTATGTTTGTAGATTTATGCTCATGCACATGTTGGCAAAAAAAGTACATTACATGTGTCTGCATCTTCCTGAGCTTTCTTACTAGATTAGTCACATTTAGGAAGTCTTAAATAATAACTCAGTGATCAAAAGAAAGAAAGAAATGACTCTGGGGTGGTAGCAGGGAATGTCCTCCTTGGGGGAGAAATTTTCTTCCAGACAGAGGAAATCTTGAGCATGACTAGACTATACTCTTCTGGATTATTTAAGTTTTCACACTAGGAATTAAGAACAGTGGGGGAAACCTATGAGAGCCTTAGTGTCTCGGCACTTGTAAGAGTCTTTCCATTTCTTTATTTTGGAGTGGAGATGATAACAACACATCTGGGTAGGCTCTATCACAGAAGACTTTTAGAGACATTGACTTTCAATCTGAATTGTGAGGAAGAAAGCAGTTTAGGGGGTGATTTGGGAAAGGAAAACCTGCTGATGAAAGGATTTCTTTGAGTTCTCTATTGGAAGAGAAATAAATAAAATGGATAGATAAATTTTCTCTCATAGACCATAAATTTTCTGAATTATTACAGGGTCTTAATTATCCAGACTCTTGTCAAAAATATAATTTCACTCTATTTATGAGAGATAAGAATAGGACAGAAAGCTCTAGAAGAGCCAAAGGAATAAGAACCATTCAAGAACAGATCTTTCATTTTGACATATTCAGTATTGTGAAAATAAATCTACAGATATATTTTGGATAAAAACTGAGAAGGCCTTATAATATGACTTTATAATTTATATTATTCTGACTAATGCTTATATTTTTTAAGAGTTAGCGGATACTGCTTGAGGAAAGAGATAAAAGAGAATTCAATAAAGAAAGTAAGGAAACGAAGTAAGGAAGAAGATGCCAAGGTAGGAGGAAAAATGGGGTGAAATGATGCTTCTGAAAGAAAAAATCATTTCTAAAATGACGAGTCACCAAAATTGCTAATTTTGTTAAGGAGGCCAACTGGATTCAAATTTTTTCGTTAGATTTGGTGGCAGAGAGTTCACTGGTAACTATAGAAAAATAATCTCAATTGGGGGAAATGTGGAAGTCATAATATTGGTCAGTGATAGAAAACACTGTCAAAAACATTGAATTCATAATTTTGAGGATCTCAGAATTGAACTGGAGAAGGAGACACATAAAGAAACTTCCCTTCCTTGGCATTCTGCGAGAGAGAGAATGATTCAAGAAGTTTGACTAAGAATTGGAAAGATTAATAAAATAACAGAGAGGGAAGGTTATGTTTTTGATAGGATATTCTTTCACTTAATACTATCTAAAAGGAAGAGGCTGAAGATACAATACAATGAACTAATAAAATTGCTCCTTGAAGAGGATGGCAAGAAATGAAATCCTAAAGGTGAGAGCCCGATCTTAGAGAAGGAGAGACATGTCTTTCTCAGAACCAGATAATAAGAATGCTTTGAATTAAAATTTAGGCAGTATGAATAAATTAGTCTCTATTTTTTCCCAGGAAAAAAATTATTTCTTTGGTTTGATCCAGGTTTATATCATTTCATTATAGCACTGATCAAAAGATGAAATTTACCATGTGACTATGAAAGAGAGACAAAAATGAGACAAATGCCCCCAGTTCTAGTGGGAGAGAAGGGCAGGAAAAAAGTGAGAAAGCATTAGTAGACAAATAGATCATAATAAAATGGAAAAATATTAATTCTTTGAGAGCAAGTACATGGCATGAGAGATAAAGGGGAGATAGAAGACACTACTCAGAGTGCAAACAATAGGAATTTAATATTTAAGGCATTTATTAGTTATGGTGATGAGATTTCAGGGGTGAGCATGAGTTGGGAGACTGAAGTGAAGCCGGACAGTTATTGAAGCTATATGGATTTCATACGTGCCATCAACTGAAGGGTTCCTAAAGCAATGGAGAGTGTTTACTTTTAACTGTTTATATTAGCTTGTATTTCCCCCCAGATTCCCAGAACATGGGCTCCGGAATGAGATGAAGAAGTGGAGGGATAGTTTAAGGTGAGAATTAGGCAATTTAATTTATTTTGTTTCCTACTTTGTTGCCTTGCCATGTATGGACACTCACTTTATGATGACACATTCAGGAAATTTCTATATAAACTACACAGGGCAGTGAACATGGTTATACAGAAATGAGTAAAACTTAGATGCTCCCCTCAAATACCTCTTAGTTTAATGGAGGAATCAGGAACATACATAAACACGTTCAATCGCTAACCTTTTGTGTTGGAGACAGGATGTCTGAAAAAAAGTGAATAACTCCCCTGAAACTGTCTTGGGCTCATCCCCCATATGTACTCTCCCATCTGCCAGACATGTTTGGTCTCAATGGCACCCCCTTCCAGCCAGCCACACTCCAGCTGACAGGCATTCCTGGGATGCAGACAGGTCAAGCCTGGGTTGCACTGGTTTTCTGCATCCTCTACTTGATCTCCATCTTAGGCAACCTCAGCATCCTCACTCTGGTGATTCGGGAGCCTACTCTACATCAGCCCATGTACTATTTCCTCTCTATGCTCTCTCTCAATGATTTGGGAGTGTCCTTCTCTACACTCCCCACTGTGCTGGCTACCTTCTGCTTCAACTACCATCATGTTGGTTTCGATGCCTGCTTGGTTCAGATGTTCTTCATCCACACTTTCTCTTTCATGGAGTCAGGCATATTGCTGGCCATGAGCTTTGATCGTTTTGTGGCTATTTGTGACCCATTACACTATGCCACTGTACTCACCAACAGCCGCATCTTGGCTGTGGGCCTGGGCATCCTTGCCAAGAGTTTCATCACTCTCTTTCCTTTCCCCTTTCTGGTGAAACGACTCCCTTTCTGCAAGGGCAATGTTTTGCATCACTCTTACTGCCTCCACCCAGATCTTATGAAAGTGGCATGTGGAGACATCCATGTTAACAACATCTATGGGCTTTTTGTTGTCATTTTCACATATGGCATAGACTCCACTTTCATCCTGCTCTCCTATGTGCTGATTCTGAGAGCTGTGTTAGCCATCGCATCCCGAGAGCAGCGACTCAAGGCACTCAACACCTGCATGTCACATATCTGTGCAGTTCTGGCCTTTTATGTGCCCATAATTGCTGTCTCCATGATCCACCGCTTCTGGAAAAGTGCTCCGGCTGTTGTACATGTAATGATGTCCAATGTATACCTATTTGTACCTCCCATGCTCAACCCCATCATCTACAGTGTGAAGACAAAAGAGATTCGCAAAGGGATCCTCAAGGTCTTTAATAAATCCCAGAGCTGAAGAAAGATGCGGATCCTGGGAGACCGCCTTTGGAGAAAAGACTGAAAATTATTTACCAACTTTTGAAATCAATGAGAATAAGAGCAAAGGATCTTGGTAGTTGCAATTATAGACCTAGTAAAAGAATATCTGAGTAAATAAATGTCATAAAATGTATTGAAATTTACTGTTTGAAAATTCTTATGATAGCTGCCGAGACTGTTATAATGGGAAGTAAGATATATTGGTAAGCTAAAAATTATGCATATCAAGGGAAACTGTTTTTAAAAGAACAACAGATACCCCCCAAAATGTTTGTCATATGTGTCAGTATGGAAGTTCGGCAGAGTAAATGGGCTTTAACAGAAATGATTTGATCATCATTCAGAGTGAGAGAAATGATTGGAGGCAAACAAAATTCTGTGGCGACTTGGTTCTTCATATGAGACAGAGAATCTACTTGGTTTCTGGAAATCAGGATAGAGGTGTGTGTGTGTGTGTGTTTGTGAAGTAGCGTGTGAAGGATGGGAAGTGTTAAAGTACTTGATACAGAGTTGCAGGGAGAAGAAAAGGTAATGGTTTTGATACAAGCGATTAACTGAGAAGAAATATTTAGATGGCAAATGTGTTCTAATGAACTATAACAATATATCTGGTAGTTTGTTGGAGAAACAGAATCTAAATTTCCAACAGTGACCTACTGAAGACAAAGAGTGTTTAATGAGACCCCTGGGTGTTCAGAATTTGAGAAAGTGTTACACCTTTATGACTCCTCTCAGGTAATGCCAATCTGATGTATAAAAAAGTAACAATACTCATGATTGACAAGGGTCTGAAAAAGCAGTCTTCGAAATGTGATCCTCATACTATCATTAATGGCATCATGCATTAGGGTCTTAGTAGGAACATATTAGGCATGCAAAATCTTAAGGCCTTCCTCAGATTTCCTTAACCAAAAATTCAAGGGGAATAAGATTCAGATATCTGTGTTTTAATAAGTCCTCCAATTAAGTTTGATACATGTTAAGGGTGAAGAACATTAACCTAGAATATTGTTGTAGATATTGGTCTAGAATATTTGGGAGAATTGAAATATAGCTTCCTTTAGACAAAGAGGAAACCATTAAGATGTTTGGGAAACAAGATCTTGAGAGTTTGCCCACATCATATGTGAGTGTTACTTAAAGTGAAGGAAACTGAGTCTATAATAACTAGACATATGGTATCGGTAGTGAAAGAAATGTAGATGTATAGCCTCTTATCGCCATGGAGAGGAATAAAAATGGTTTCACAAAAGAATTAGATGAATAATCTCCAGTCATTTCACCATCACTGTGAGGACTCTGCCTAATCATGTCATTCTCCTCTTGTCCCCTAAATTCCTACCCCCTTGCCATCCTAAACTACCTGAAATAAAAATTCAGATCAACTCCAATTTTAAGGCTGTCCTTCAGGCAAGCAGTAACTAGAGGAAAGAATAATCAGTAGTGTCATAATGAGATACAATTGTTCTTTGTCAATGATATTTCAATGTATGTAAGTCCTCTGATATCAATCTCTTCTGAGATTTTTTTTTATTTTCTACTGGGTCTATTAACTTATTTATGAATAGCATATTCACTCTTTTAATATGGTATTTGTTTGATTTTATTGTGTTCTTCTACAACAAACATGTACATGCATATTTGGTTTACCTTTGTTCTAATGTTGAAAGTTTTGCTTGCATTCCCTAAGACAAATTTAGTTCTCCGTTTAAATTTTGTGGGAGAAAGTACTTAATAATTTCTATATAGATGCCTTTTTAAATAAAATAATTATTTCTTTTGTTTAAAAAGTCATACTCATTTTGAGACCTTGAACTTGCTTCTTAGTGTGTGGGTATCGCACACCACGCCCACCAGCAGAGTGCCCTTTACCATCACCACCTGTTACCTCTCTCTTTCACATCCCACCTATCCTCTCCTGGCAGCCATCCTTTGTGTCCTGTGAATTTTGCTGGGGTTTATCTGTTTATTTGTTTCATTCCATTATATTCCATGTATGAATGAAGCTATCCTGCATTTTCTTTGTCTTTCTGACCTGCTTTGTTTAATATGATCCCTTCCAGTTCCATCCAGATTGTTGTAAAGGACACAATTTCATCATTTTTAATAACTGCATAGAATTCCATTGAATATACACACCACAGATTTTTTATCTAGCCCATAGATGAATTCTTTTACTGACAGTTGAATCTATTCTGTTGAGATTTTCATGGATGCTGCTTAGCAGTAACACTTTCAGAGTAAAGAAGTACTTAGAATTTCTCTTAACTTAGTCTCTTCTTTAATGGAAACATAACTTAATGGAGCATAACTTTAATGGAAACATAGCTTTAAAAAGGACTCATGAAAAGTCAAAATAGAGATAATAACTGTCAATGCAAAAGCCCTGTATTTTACACCGTGTTTGTGACTAGTATATGTGAAATAAATGAACAACTAAATGACTAATAAAATAAATAAAGGAATTGGATCTGGATTAATGCTTGTTCCCCAGGTTGTTGTCCCAATGAAATAGCTAGAGTCACTTTACTTCATGACTTCTAATTCCCATCTGACATCATCAATAAAAGGTATCACTTCAGTTCCCATTTTTTCCACAATTCTATGACTTTATTCACAGGGTGGTGGAGTACATTCTTTTGAATTCCATCTCCTGATTACTAATTTATTAATTCTAACCCAACCATTAATACAACAATGGAAAGGAGAAACGGTTTTCAAACTACCTGTAAGATACTTCAAAGTTACTCATGGGAAGGAAAATTTTCTTTATGTGTATCTTGTCTGCTTCTCCCCAGTATTGTAGCACCTGATAGAAAGGGAAAATACATCTTGTTATTCTTAATATACCCCAACTCTATTTGAAACTGAAACAAGAATACAAAACATTCATTTTATCTCTTTAAGGGGAATACCAGGCATTTGGGAAAAATAAAACTAATTTTGGGATGCGAAATACAGTCCTACAGCAGAACTGATGATGAGGGTTATTATTGTGTGTGGTTAGATCATGCTGAAAAATCTCTATCTTCTTTAAGATAGGTAAAATTCTCCTTATAGATCAAGTTGCAAATTGGAGGAAAGTTAATCTCTTAAAATTAGGCTGATAGATGGCAGAGCTAGGACTCTAACCTACATCTATGTGAATTTGAAGCCCGTATTTTCTCAGTAGTCTGCAATGTCTCTTTTGAAAGAAACTTCAAAATTGGAGTATATTTCAGTAGGAAGTGGTAGGCGTGGAATTCATAATAAATGAATGGTGGCTGCCATGATCATATCCACTATGCTTAAATCTTGGTTCTGAATCTGGATTCCAAGCTCTGAGCTCTGATTTCTGAAATTAACAACTGGACTCTGAAGCATTAGGTTCTTCCTGGAATAAAGATTTTAAGCCCAGAATCTGGGGATCTAGACTCTTGATTCTAGGTTCAGTGTTACAACTTTGAGAATGGGTAATTGAAGGGGAAAGGTTACTATGAAGTGTGGAGAAATTTATTCCATCTTCCTTTTCACCACATGGAAAGAGTTGGAATTTTTTTTTTTTCTGCAGAGAGAAGGCAGTATCTCCAGGGAAAGGTTTTGTTTTTAAAATTTTTGTTTGTATTCCCAAGATGAGATCTAATCCCTCTCCTCATCCATTACAAGTCCAACATACACTCAGGCAAACAAGGACCCTGGAGGCCCTGGCCTCTAGAAACTCATAGAGACATAAATTTGGCCTCCTTGCTTGACTAGTGCCTGTCTGAGGCCCATTCTGAAGTCATTGTAAATGCTGCTTCTGCCTTCTATCTTTAACTTTTGCTGTCACCTCAAAAAGCTCTCCCGTGAGTTTAATCTATGGCTGTCTTCTCATTCATTTAAAAAAGTGTGCTTTTAGCTACAATTCTGTTTTTCCCTCTGTGTGATTCTCTCAGTCTCCTTCATTACATCTATATCATTGAGTGAGCTTCTCTTGATGCTTGTGTGCGCTTGCATATTTGGCACTTTTGGCACACTGGAAGGGCTAAAACAGATTTTGTTCTTATGATTCTATTTTTGATTAGAATAAGGTTAATTCTCATGTCCATCATAAATGGAAAAAATCATCACTGCAAGAAGAGGATCTGTAACCTAGGTTTTAAATAAATTGATTTTTAGGTTTTTAGTATATTACTCATTCTTCTTCTACGGGCTTTAGTGTCTCTATAAGAATGATATACTTTATATCTATCCAGAGTTATACATGCCTTAAAATATCCCGATTATATTAAACTATAAGGAAGATGTATTTTTATATCTAATTTACAATGGAACACACTGAGGCTTGGAAAGGTGTTACCTGCTCAAGGTATCATATTTTGATGTGGGCTGCTAAGGCCAAAGACTTGCTAGGTGAGAGTTAACTTCCTTTTTTCAACCAGCAGATAAAGACCACACTCTTCTTGGTGACATGGGACCCGAGAACAATAAAAGTCTTGAATTCCTTTCTGTCTTCCTAACTGGCATCCCAGGACTGGAGGCCCAACATGGCTGGCTTTCTATTCCCTTCTTCACCATGTATATTGTGGCCATTGTAGGTAACGGTCTAATCATGGCAGCAGTGCAGGCAGATTCTGCCCTCCATGAGCCCATGTACCTGTTCCTCTCCATGTTGGCTATCACTGAGGTGGGTGTCTCTGTGTCTACACTTCCCACAGTCATGGGCATTCTTTGGTTTGATGCCTGTCAGGTGAGCTTTGATGGATGCCTGGCTCAAATGTTTTTCATTCATACCTTCTCCTGCATGGAGTCAGGAGTCCTGTTGGCTATGAGTTATGACCGCTTTGTAGCCATCTACAACCCCCTGCGCTATACAGCTATCCTGACCTTGCCCCGTATCATCTCCATAAGTCTGAGTATTACACTGAAAAGTGTGATACTCATGGCCCCACTTCCAGTCCTTCTGAAGCAACTACCCTATTGCCACACTAATTTCCTCTCCCACTCCTACTGTCTCCATTCAGACCTGATCCAACTGCCTTGTGCTGATACTAAACTCAATAGCATTCTGGGCTTAGCCGTTGTCCTGGTCACATTTGGGCTGGATTCACTGCTCATTGTTGTCTCTTATATGCTGATTCTTTATACAGTGTTGGGTATTGCTTCTGGGGAAGGACGGCGGAAGGCCCTCAACACATGTGTGTCACACATCTGCGCAGTGCTTGTGTATTATGTGCCTATGATTGGTGTGTCTGTGATGCATCGTGCTGCCAAGCATGCCTCACCGCTGGTGCACACACTCATGTCTAGTGTCTACCTCTTTGTGCCTCCTGTGCTCAACCCCATTATCTACAGTGTGAAGACCAAGCCAATCAGACAGGGAATTGCCACCTTATTCTGCAAAAAGAAATTGCTCTGAAACACTCCAGAGCCGGGCAAGGACTGTGAGTCAGTGCATAAATCTGATGATGTGTCTGCTGAGGGAAAAGCTTTATACCAAGTATTTTGGGAAGGAAGAAGAATGAGGGATTCATAGGATTCCCGCAGACTTGAATTTATATCAAATCAGTCAGATCTAGTCCTCATCATTGCACATATTATCAACATACGTGTGTCTCTGTACATGCACACGTGTACGCCATCTCCAACATGTTTGATAAGTATGACCACTTCCCTTTTCCTTTTAACCTCAAAACTTCCAGAAAAAGCCTGACAAATAGCAAGAATAAAGTTTGAGACTTAATGACAATTGTATTGAAATAAAAATAGTTCTGTTTTGATAGTAAGGCCGGGATTAAAAATCTTCCACAAAATAAGAAAACAAAAAAGATCATCTGTGGAAGATTCCCTTTAGTAATGTGAACATAATTTCTCATTTTCCCAAATAGTCATGGATTGCGCTTACTTTCCTCAGTGTCATTCTATAAAATGCTTTTTCTTTCCTTACCAAAAATGTCCTTGTTTAAACAATAAATTAATTGGTAAATCTACCTATAAAGAACTTCTAATTATATAAAGAACCATGTCCTCCCTACAACCCAACATCAGAAGGTATCTGACTGTGAGGATTGGAAACAGCTGACCAAAAGATATCAATTTAGATATAAAGTAAAATACGAACAATGTCACAATATCTAGGATTCACATCCTAAGAATCCCAGCAAAATCACCAAATTCTATTGTGTAGAGACTCAAACCCTGTAAACATCTAATCCCAAATAGGTCTGGTGTCACTGCGCCTTTCTAGACATCCCTGGTCCTCTTCTTTCCCTTAACCGTTCAGTAACCTCAGGATGCCATGTGGCGGGTAGGGTAGATTTTATCTATTCTTTGATCCTAGTCTTCTTTCAGCCCTGACAGCATGAGTTTTGTTGACATTGCTTGTTTCTACTTTGACCTTTGGTCAAATGGAAAAGACCAGTGTCATATTATCTTTAAAACCTGTTCTTTGTGTAAAGTGAATTGACCAACTACACGAGTTGATAATTAACTGTGCTCAGTTTTCAGGATCTCTCACTTCATGAACTCCAATTTCAATGAAAATGTTTTCTACATCATACGCTATTCTTCATGACTTCCTCTACCTCCTCAAGGTCACCTTTACCCAGTGATATATTTTAAGTAATCAGTTTGTTTAGAACAGTGGCTACAAAATTTTTACATATCCTATAAAATAATTAATAATAGAATAGCAAAACTACGTATTTTCATGCATTTATAGGTTTATACCAAATAGGTGCATGATAAATTTACATTATATTTTGTGATATCTTATAAACATAATCATTTTTAAATTATGTTATATTATATAGTATTTTAATTTACCCTAAATATGAATGTTTTAATGCCTAACACCATGCACTTAGAAATTCATGAACTAATCTTTGACATTCTGATATTTTACATTGGCCTCTTTGTTCATAAAACTCAAATCTTCATTTTATTTACACCAATGATTTTATCATGTAATGCATTTTTGTTTTAAACTATTTCAATGATCTCTATCATAATTCTTTGTACTACAAATGTATGCAAGGCTTAAATTTAGTGTTTAAAATTGATGGTACATAAAATATTACTTAAAAGTGTATTCTGAATTTATATACTATAGCAAGCCAATAAAAGAGGGATAATAAAATATAAAAATGTATTCTTTATTGAATTACTTTGCAGTACTTATTAGTTCACAATTGACAATATAAGCATAATATATATTTTTAATATCATAAAATAAAATTTTAATGGAAATTCATCTCTTAATGAGATAAGCAGTTTTTTCTTTGGATATTAAAATGAATATTATTTACTTATAGATGAGATATAGTTCTGAGATAACTATTATTATTAATTTTATTCCCACTCTGAAAATGTTAATCTGATAAATTTGGTATCAAAAATAAGTAGATGCTATTGGGATCATTTTATGATAGTTCAATTACATTTTAAAATGTTCTTAGAGAGAAATGGCAAAAACCATACACTGAATTATTACACAAATATTTTAATGATGCAATGAATAATAATTATATTAGATCTCTCTTTACTTTTTCTTGAGCTTGATTTAACACTGGGAGGTTACAGAAAAGCAAGAGAAGACTTGAATGATCTGTCTGGAATCAGAGACATCAGCGTGAAGTTAAATTTAGCTTAATATAAATTAAGATGGCTAAATAAAGAAATATATCTATATATTTGAATGTATGCTAGCTAGGATATAAGCAGATATTTCCTTTCTATGTCATCTGTGAGGGCCTAAAAGCAATGTTAGTCTAGTAAATTAATCACAAGCATTCACAAAGCACATCTTTTTTGAAATTGGTTTAACTTAAATGACAATTAAAATCAGCATAAGAAATACAGAATGTAAAGGTATTTTTATAGTCAATGAAAAAACTTAACTCTAGACTCCCAACAATTAAATTTTATTCTAACACTATATTCTATATTGGAATAATAACCAGGAAAAAAAGATTCAAACATTGCTTTTAAGAATGTCAAACTTTTCTAAGAATTCACACTTACCAGCAATATTGAGTGAATTTGAATACTTGTAAAATACCTATGTATTTATTTCTAAAATGATAAAGCATTTTACAAGTATTTAAGTCTTACTATGATCATTTTTATTGGCATATTTTTATGATTAAGGATTTCTCACCTGGTCCTATTCGTATTACCCTGTCTGTCATCTTAGAAGTTAAATTGCAGTCATTACAATGTCATGGCTTGAGTCTTTTGAGAAATGTATATGTATAATTATGTGTATATATTTTAAGTTCAATAACATAGTCATTTAGGATGAAAAGTTCAAGAAAACTTGAAGCATTAAATAAATACTGACAATGACGGTTTCATTAGTCTACACTCATTTCTTACTGGATTCCACAATTTAGTTCTAACATGTTCAAATGGCATACACATAAAAGATAAACGTGTAAGCGACAATTTTCTAATAGCAATAGTTAAAAAGTATAAATAAATATGTAAAATAGATTTCTAAGTGTGTGTTGCTTAACCTAATCTATCTAAAATGTAGTAATTTCAACACTTTAAAAATAATGGAATATGTTACGTTCATTTTTTTTCCATGTTAAGTCTTTGAAATATGATCATGTCATTATAACACATGTCAATTTAAGCAAATCACATTTCATGAGCTTAATAGTCATAATGTGGCTAGTAATCACTATATTATATAGTATAATTTTAAACCTAAGCTCATAAGACTATAAGATATTGGTTCTTTTGTCCTTTGGACATTGTTATTCAATGTCACAGTCATTGAGAAAGTGATAAAAATGGTTTACTAGACCATGCTCTAATGTAATATACACAAATATATATCTCCATATATTTTATGTATATATATTAATCATATAACATTTTGGATAATTCTAAGCCTTAAATAGCTGAAATATTGTGACTAAATCTATTGCAAATAATTTGGACCGTGTACCCTGGTGGAGCAGTGGTTAGGTCATTTGCCTCCAAGGGAGCAAGCCACTTACCCTTGGGTTTGAGTCCAGGGTCTGGGAGGAAGCAACCTGTACAAACAACTAAATAAAAATGCAATAAAGATGTTTCTGCCTCCCCTCTCTTCCTACCTACCTGACTACTCACTTTCTTTTTTGATTGCATGTTTCCTTTAAAAAGCAGAAAATCTAAAACACTAAACAATAAGAAAAATTTGGGTATCACTCTGAGTATTGCTGCTAAGCAATCATGTCCCCAGAAGTTTTTATTTCTATTGTAAAAGAAGTGACTATGAAATTAATTCTACAAAATAAGAGATTTTGAATGGTGCACCTTTGTGGCTAAGATGCTGACATGTGGACCATGAAAAGCAAAAGAACTTGGGTTCTTGAACTTGGCTGGGTGATGAATAAATAAGTAAATAAATATGCTTATTCTTTAAAAAATAAACTTGAACACACATGCAAAGTCTTTGAGTAGAAGCTGTGGCATACAAACATACATATGTACATATGTATATTTACTAGAATGCCATGTAGTTATTAAAAATGAAATTATGCCTTTGCAAAAATCTGGATTGAACTGCAGGGGATCATGTTAAGCAAAAAGAGTCTGAAAGTAAAAGGAAAAAGCAAGATGGTTTTACTCATGTAGAATATAATGAAATGAAACAAATAAGCATATAAATTCCAAGAAAATTAAAGGGACACAGAACTATGTTTACCAGGGGTGAGGAAATTGTTGAAGCTCTAAAATATACATTGTGTTGAGACCTGATAGTCCACCCTATAAGGTCAAAGATGGGATAGAAAATGTAAAAGTTTCCCCCAAAGTAACATGAACGAGAGACCCAAGGAGAGACCCAAGAGTTGTAGGCCAGTTTCACAATAAGGTCACAAAATTAATAGAAGTCACAGTAAATAGAGAGCTGTGGACTTCCCTTTCCTCTGTGAAAAATCTCTTAATGTTCCAGAGGACTGGTCGTCCAGCAGTGTGGTAACAAGCCCTGAGGTTTAAGAACAGAAACTCTAGGGAGTATTAGCAGATAACAAAGTTATTTAGCCATATCTCCCGATGAGTGGAAACTGTTGTTTCTTTGTTTTTCCAGAGAACACTCAACTGTTGGTGATGCATAGCTGGCTGTCTTTGGCAGCCCATGGAAAGTCAGCTCTAAGAATGAACATATCCGTACAAATATGTTAGCGGTAGAGAGGCTGGATGTTTCACCCTGGGACTTTCCTTCAATGGCGGTCTTCAGCTGGAACTATGCAGTAGCAGAATCTCAGTTTACAAGGAGACTATCCCTCTTTTCACCCCTTGCGAGGATTCTGGGTCAGTGACTACAAGCCACTCTCCAGGTATGGTGGCATCCACTGATGGGGAAAGCCATTCACTCTGGGAGAGTGTCTGGTCTCTGGTCTCACTCTGCAGTGCTGCGGTCTACAAACAGGATTATGTGACACAGAGACAGATCATCTTTTCCTACCATTTATCTTGGTCTGTTTCCTTACTCTTTATGAAGGTGCTAGTCCCAGTTCCATTTTGAAGGTTTTATTTATTGAATAGGTGTATTTTGGATGTAGCTGTGGGGAATAGTTGAGCTCAAGAACTTAAGCTCAAGAGCTTAAGATCTCTGTACCCCTCCATTGTAAGAATATTTGCTGTTAGGTCCTCTTAGTCAAATATCTCCTACTTAAAGCCAAGACTACACCATATTTTCTTAAAATATGATTTAAAATGTTTTCTAGTCTCTATTACAAATTCTGACTTTCCTTGAATCTTACAACTACAGTTTCTGAGTAATTTCCTATCAGCTCTTCTTAGTCTTTGCACAATAAATGATGAAGTCCATCACAAGAAAGGACAGCAGGTAGATAGTGGCCATCAGAACTTTGACATTGGAGAGATAATCTTAGTAAAGTGATAGGTCATGGGTCCTCCAGGCATTGAAAATATAGGTCAGTTATAATGTAAACAACAATTATTGAAAGCCTAAAGTCCCTCAACCATCGAGACTACTTGCAAAACACTTACTTCTCAGAATCAATGCATAGGAGAGCACAAGTTTTGGCATCAATAATGAGTGAAATTAGAACCATTCCATACCAGTTTTAAACTTGAATGTCAGCACAGAACAAGCAATTCATGTTCTGGTGAAAGAATAGGAGTGAGAAAGAAGGTGGCAATGGTTGAAGGCAGGTGTTTGAGTAGGAAAGAAGAAAATATCAACCTGGGCAAAGTGGCAATAACGGTTAATATGATCCTGCCAGACAATTCATTGGTGATGATGGTGACAGAATGCAAAAAGTCACAGATGACCATGTAGCAATCAGAGGACATGACCAGCAGAACTGAAGATTCCGTAGGTGAGATGTACACAAAAAACCAACAGTACAAAGCAAGTTTAAAAGTTTATTGTATAAATTCTGAACCAGAGAAGCTGCATGATTGGGCAGGGTGGTGAAGATGAGATCATAGTCAGTTAAGGACAGAAGGGAGAGGATTTGGTACTTGGATGATGGTTGGATAGCTCTGTGCAGGTCACAGTGAAAATGGTGATATTATCCATGATGGAAGGAAGAGGAAACATAAAGTTTGGAGATCTAGAGGCAGAAAGTCTCAAACTCAGCGATAACTGTGAGGAAAGTAGAAGGGTATATGGGTGTTGTTATTCACTTCAAACATGATCTATGAACAAAAGCCAAAATTCAGGGTCTTTTCTCAGTGAAAATAAAAAGATAAAGAAATAACCACTGACTTTACCTTACTTGATCAAATTTTATTCAAATAATGTTCCAGAGTTTTTGAGTGCAACTAAATAATGCTTCAAGTGTATCACGGTGTTCTTCCTTTGAGTGTATCTTCAGAGATTGCTTTTATACCACTCATATTATCTTGATAACACAGTACATGCTGATTCATAAGCAACATTTTTATGACATTTTTTGATTCAATTTTCCCACTTCTATTCAGTTTTTAGGACCCTGAAATATAATTCATTCCTATCCAACTACTAATACCGGTCTCAAAAATCTTAAGCTGCATATATGATATCTAAGATCAAGTTCTTATCCTTTTAACCAGCATTTCCTTTTGGATATTCCATTGACATTTATGACTACATTATAACCTGTTTTGCTTTAAGTATTTTGCTAATTTTTATTTAATTTGTAATATGACATGCATTTTTGGAGAATTAATTCACAACTCTGTCCATGTATATATCATATCACAGCCACCACCAGAGTTCTTGTGTCAGTACAATTTTTAGCCTCTCCACCCTATTTCTATAACCTCTTTACCCTTTTGTTCTGGTGAACACAATTATTATTTCAATATCTAAAATAATCTGGTTGTATTTTTCAGGTTGTTTGTTTCTTTTTATTCCATATTTGCATAAGACCATCATTTTGTTTTTTTCTGGCTTATTTTGCTTAGCATAATCTGCTGAAATTCCATTGAAATTACTGAAGAAGATAAGATTTCATCTTGAAGTGTTTTGAATGCATCACTGTCTATTTCCTATTCTCTTCCTCATACTCTAGGGTCTTATTAATGTAGGGCAGTCCTTATTTGAACTTGTCTTCTTGAGTGGTTACCTAGGACATAAACTGACTCGATCTGGAAAAGTCTTTCTCAGTTATAGAATTGTAGTTATATGGTCTGGCCTAAGATGGCAGAATTTTAAGATCTTAAGCTTGCCTGTTATCCACAGAACAACAACAACAAAACCCCTTCTATTTGTCAACTGCAATCTTTGAAAAGATATAAGACCAACATCTCCACAAAAAGAGGAGAAATACATAAATATAAAAGGTAGGAGAACCTCTTTCTTGGCACCACACCACACTGTTTGGAGACTCCAGAATGCAGGGAGAGACCAGCAAAAACGGCACTTTCCTGGATCTCAAGGACTTTCTCCCATAGTTAGCACTATCATACTTGGGAACTGGTTTTTGGTCAATGAGCTGGGGGCCTCAACATGGGGTAAAAAATGGATAACATCACTGTGAGCTGAGATACTGCTTCCTTACAGTGCTAGTGCTGGAGGCAGCCTTTATAAGAAAGTTCCTGGGGAGAAGTGTCCGCCCTCTCTGCCATTAGTACATTGGTGTGTAACTGTTGGCAATTACCATGCTTTGTGTGGGCCAGTAGAGACAGACACCAGGTTATTAGCACCCATTTGAATAGCTAACTATTACCTGGCAAGGAAAATTCCATTCTACCCTTCTCAGGGGGAAAATAATTGGAAGGAATCTATTAAAATGGCAGCTCCTACCAGCTTGTGAATATAGTTAAGCAGCTTTTTATCTGCTTGGTCCTTCCTGAAATTTTACCCTTAGGTCTTAGTGCTTGTTTATCACCTCCATCCTGATATTACCACTCCTCTGGGGGACTTGGGAACTTCTGCAAGGGATTGCAAAAGTAGTTCATAGGACTTCTTGAAAACAGTTCCCAGGGCTCTGTTCTATGGACTATGTTCGGAGTTGGACCTGCTTACATATTGGGCCCACAACTCTTTGAGATCTCATGTCTTGAGCTTTATTGTTTATACCTGTGACCCTGGGGGAAAACTTAACATTCCCTACACAAACTCCAACCTTGTAGACTGACTCACAGATTCATCCTAGAGTTTCAACAAATCTGATCAGTTTTGAGATAAAAAGAAGTACAACTTTCCAAAGCAACACTCAAATCTATTCTTTAGAACTTGTTACCCTAAAACAAGTTCTTTACATCAGGGAAGCCTATCCCATAGAAATAAATACAAAATACCAAACACATGGAAGAGACAGAGAAATAAATGTGAAATATTTGACCAAAACAAAATACTGCATGAAAATCTGAATGAAGCAGAATTAAGTAAATTTTAATAAAGTACTTGATGAAGACTTTAAATCAATAGTTTTAATGATTCTCACTAGAATAAGTAAAAAATAGAGGAATGAAAAGAGAACTATGATAAAGATATTGAGATGTGAATTTATGGAACTAAAGAACTCAATAGAGATGTTCAAAAGTAGTCTGAAAGCAGCCTCCAGTAGAATCAGTGAACTAGAAGGTAGGGCAGCGGAATTCACTGAAGCAGACTAGCATATAAAAAGGAAGCCGAAATAGACCAGCATAAAGAGACACATCATTAAAATGTCAAAAACACACAAGATAAGAGAGAATCATAAAAGAAGCCAGAGGGAAAAAAGAAGTATATATAAAGGAACCTTCCAAAAAAACTGTCAGCAAATTTCTCAGCTGAAAAATTATAGGCCAGAAGAGAATGGTTTGAGGCATTCAAGGTGCTGAAAGAAAAGGACTTCTGACCAAAGATAATATACCCTGTTAGATTATCACATAGAATTGAAGGAATAGACAAGCAAATTAGAGGTATTCATCTCCACAATACTAATTTTATAAGAAAAATTAAATGAAGTTCTATATAATAAAAAGAAACTTTACTTAAAAGCAGCAAGTCATCAAAATCTAAATTGTTGGGAAAAGGAGAGTAAAAATTTGAACTGCTACAATGAGCTCAAGACTAAACTGCTTTCAAATAGTAACAGGTTATATGAACAGAGAGGTTTATATTAATTATTCTTATTTTTACACATGAAAATAAACTCATGTGTAAAGGTTTTCCATTCCTCATATATATATGTCAACATACCTTGCTCTCTACCAAATCATCAAAAGTCCTTCATCATTGTCCAGTGGGTTCCGCCACCATTTCTCCCCCATCCCCACCTTCCTGTCCCATTACTTATTGGTAACACCAGTTTTGTTGCAAGTGTCCAAGGATTGGTTTTGTTTCATATTTTCCTTTGTTTTGTCTATGAATAGAGTTTTTATGTAATCTTTAGGGTAACCAAAAAGCATAGCACTAGAGGAAAAAAAAAAAAAGCTGACCCAATACAATTATTTTCAAATCACTTACAAAGAAAATGAAAAGAACAAATGTAGTCTGCAACACCACCAAGAAAACAATTAGCAAAATGGTAACAGAGATACATTTCGATAATCACCCTAAATGCAAATGTATAGAACTCAAAGACAAAAGGCCTAAGATGACTCAATGGTTAAAACTATAACCTAACTTTTTCTATATTTAGGAGACTTATAGACATAGACTCAAAGTCAATGGTTGAAATACAATCCTGTAGGCAAATGGTAACAAACAAAAAGCAGGAAGAGCTATATTTATATAAGATAAAATAGAAGCTAGGGAAGCAATTACATAAATGGTAAAGGGTAAATCAAGAAAGAAAACATAAATTTTATGAATATATATGCATCCAATGAAGGAATATCAAAGCATATAAAGCAATTATTAACATAAATAGAGGCAGAGATAGTAATAGCAATGCAATAATAGTAGGGAACTTCAATAACCCAGTCACAATAATAGAAAGATGAACCAGTCATAAAATTAAAAAGGAAATAATAGCTTTAAATGACATGTTAGAACAGATGGATTTAATAGACATACTGAACACTTCATCTAATGACTTTAGAATTCACATTTTTTTCTCACATGTCATGGAACATTCTCATGTATTGACCATATGCTGCAAAAAAAAACACATCTCAACAAATTTACTAAGATTGAAATCATATGAAGCATGTTCTCATCCAAAAAAAGAAAGCTGGAAGATATCAGAATATATGGAAGTTAAAAAACATGATTCCGACTGAGTCTCGGGTGAACGAGGAAATGCAAGGAGAATTTAAAAAAGTACTTGGAAACAAACAAGAATGACAACAAGAGATACAAGAATTTATGGGATTTAGCAAAAGCAGTACTAATAGAGAAACGTATTACAATCTGGCCAACTTTAAGAAGCAAAAAAAAAAAAAAGAAAAAGAAAAGATCTAACTCTATATCTAAAGCAACTAGGGAAAGAAGAACAATTGAGGTCAAAGCAGAAGGAAGAAAATAGTGAAAATAAATAGAAATAAATGAAATAGAAATAAAAAAAGATAATTCAGAAAAGATAATTCCAAAAACTTTCATTCATATTGGAATGAAACAAAAGCTGGTTGTTTAAAAAAAATAAATTGACACAAGTTTTTCTAGACTCACTAAGGCAAAAATAGAGGGAAAACTCTCATAACTAGACTCAGAAATGGGAAGAAGTTATAATGGAATTAGAAAACATTACAAGAGATTACTATGAACAGTCATATATCAATAAATTGCTCTACTCCAAGGACAGGGCTAGATATTTCAAAGTATATAACCTACAATTACTAAATCAGGAAAAACTAAAAATCCTTGAAAGGACTATTGTAAACAAGGAAATTGAAGAAGTCAAAAATCACCCCCCAAATAAAAGCCCATCACTGGACAGTTTTATTATTGAGATTAACAAACCTCAAGAGAAGAATTAATACTTATTCTTCTTAAGCTTTTCACAAAATTGAAGAACAGGTAAATTTCCAAAGACTTTCTACAAGGCCACCATTACACTGATAATGAAAGCAGATAAAATATTTCACCAAGAAAAAAAAATACTGACCAATATCTCTATTGAACATAGATGCAAAAATTTTCAATAAAATATTAGAAAAATAAATTCAATAATATATCAAAAGGATCATCCATTGTGACCAAGTAGGATTTATCCCAAGAATGCGAGGATGATTCAACATACACAAATCTATTAATGTAATCAATAATAGCAAGAGGAAAAATCATATGATTATATCAATAGATACAGAGAAAGCTTTTGACAAGATTTAGCACAAATTTATGATTAAAACTTTACATAACAGTGAAATAAATGAAAACATATAAGCATAATGAGGGTCATATATAATACACTCACAACCAACGTTATACTCAATGGTGAACAATAGAAAGTGTTTCCTATAAGATCAACAGCAAGATAAGCTTTCTGCTCTCACTATTTCTATTTAACATCATATTGGAAGTCCAAGGAAAAGCAATTAGGAAAGAAAAAGAAATAAAAAAATCCAAATTGGAAGACTGAAGTAAAACTATCACTATTTGTAGATGACATGACAATATATGTAGGAAACCATAAAAAAAAAAAAAAACTACTAGAATTATTTAATGACTACAGTGTAGTGACAGGCTACAATAATAATATTCAAAAATCTATTGCATTTTATATTCATTAATATGACAGAAGAAAATGAAAGTGAGAAAACTATTCCATTTGCAACAGAAACAAAAAGGAGCAAATACCTTGAAATACTTAACAAAGGAGGTGAAAGAACAGTGCAATAAAAACTTATAAAGCTTTCTTAAAGGAAATAGAGGAAGAAACAAAAAGATGGAAATATATCTTATGCTCATGGTTGGGAAGAATTAACACTGTTAAAAAGGCATGTTACCTAAAGCAATACACAGGTTTAATACAGCCCCCATCAAAATCCTACTGACAAAGGAAATAGAAAACAAAAACTTTAAAAATTTTATGGATTAACAAAAGACCTTAAAGGCCAAAACAATCATGAAAAAAGGAACAAAGCTGATAGTATCACACTTCCAGATCTTGAGTTATAATGCAAGGCTATAGTGTTCAAGTTGTATGACAGTGGGATAAATACAGAGACACAGGTCAGTGGAATAAGGCTATAGTGTTCAAGTTGTGTGATAGTGGGATAAATACAGAGACACAGGTCAGTGGAATAGAACTGAGTAACTAGAAATAGATTAACTTATAAAAAAGGACCCAAGCACATACAATGGAGAAAATAAAGTCTTTTCAATAAATGGTATTGGGAAAACTGGATAGTTACATGAAAAAGAATGACTCTATAACAGCTCTAAAATCATAACCTAAAATTAATTCAAAATGAATTACAGATTTGGATTTAACACAGAAACCATAAAATAATTAAAAGATAATGTAGACAAACCATACCCTGACATTACACTTAGAGGGTTCTTTGAGGACTCAACTCCAGTGGCAAGGGAAACAACCAAAATTAAAAAATTGGGGTACATCAAACTAAAAAGTTTCTACACACTGAAAGAAAAACTGTCACTAAAACAAAATGAGTGCCTACTGATTGGGAAAATTATTTCCACATCACACATCTATTGAGGGCTTAATATCCAAAATAAATAAATAACTCATAAAACATATCAACAGAAAAACAAAAAACCAATACAAATGGGAAAGGATTGACTAGACATTTCTCCACAGAACACATAGTGATGGCTAACTAACAGGAAAATATGTACTTCCTCATTTGTTATTATGGTAGCACAATGAGCTATAACTGTAGACATGTGAGATTGTCTATTATCCAAAAATCTGAACAACATACATTGGTGAGGATGAAGGTAAAAGGGAATACTTTTGTACTGTTGATGGGATTGCAACTGTATGCAACCTTTATGGAAAGCAGTATGGAGAATCCACAAAAAATGGAAAATGGAAATCCCATACAATTTCATCATCCCACTTCTGGGTATTTGTCTAGCAACCAAAAAAATCACTAATTTGCAGAAATATGTGCTTCTCCATTTTAATTGTAGTACTGTTTAAAACAGCAAAGAACTAGAAACTACCTAAGGGCCCATGGTCATATAAATGGATAAAGATGTTACACACATACACACAGACACACACAGGGAAATGATACATAGTCTTAAAGAGATGAAATTCTGTCATTTCAATAACATGACTGCAACTAGAGGGGATTTTCTAATAAAATGAAAAATGTCAGAAGCAGAAAGATAAACACTAGAAGATCTTACTCATATGTGAAACATAAAAGAAACAAAATAAAGAAACAGATAAAACAAAAACCAATCTTTGAACGTTAAAAATAGAACTGAGGTTTCCAGTTAGGAAACAGGTAGGGGATTGGAGCAAGGGGTGGTGGTGGAGTCCAAAGGACAGCAGTGAAGGACATTTGATCACTTATTGGTGGGCAGTGTGTGTAGTCATGTATTTGAGGAATGTTGAACATACGGTTTTATGTTATTTTGTAAATCAGTTATCTCAATAAATATTATTTTTAAAAGGATGTGTCTTATTCTCATTAGATGATGTCATCTGACACCATGGATTGCACTTATGAAGTATCAAAATTACTATCAATGATATTATAGGATGCATTGGAATGTGTAGAGAGGAAAGCTTCAGTGAGTATAATCACATTTATTTTTATTACTTTCTGTGTTTTGGCACTTTTGTCATTTAATGTCAGTCCATTATTTTAGAAATGGGTGAATTTTGTGTTTTATTTGGAGAAGTGTCTATTCAGATCCTTTGTCCTGTTTACAACTGATTTTTTGTTATTGTTTGGAAGTATAAATTATTTAATTATTCTAAATATTAGACTCTTGTAATTTGTATGATTTGCAAGTATCATCTCCCATTTAGATTTTCTTTATGTTTTTAAGATATTATGCAAGTCTTTACTTTGATGTTGTTCAATTTATTTTTACATTTGTTACTTTTTACCTTTGGAGTTGATGTTTTAAGCCAATGTCAATATAAATCGAACTAAAGGGTGTTATGTTAAGTGAAACAGGCAGATGGAGAAAGACAAACACCATATGATTTCACTTATATGTAGAAACAGATGAATAAAAATAAACAGAACCAAAACAAGCTCTTAATGGTTTCCAGAAGGAAAAGGGGAAGGTGGATGTGTAAATAATAGGAAAATAGTCAATAGTATGTTGAAGACTACAAACAGTATTTGATGGCAAACATAATGTGGTATATATGAATGTTGTTTATATCATTATATACCTGAAACTGTATCATATTCTTAGTCAATGATACTTCAACAATTTTTAAACAACAATGACATTTAGAGATTCTCAACAATGAGCTCAAAGTTTCTGTGCTGAGGTTCTTTTTAAAGCCACTTATTATGATTGGCTCCCTGTGGAAAAGGACATATTAAGGTCATGCAAAACAAGTAATAACTATGAACTCTATTTTGAATTCTCTTATTTAGAGACAAAGCAGATTATAATCAGCAGCAGATTGCTGTTATTATATTGTTTTTGTTCTTTTCCTTGATCCAAAATAAAATAAAATTATATGGTAAGGAAAATACATATTTTAAAATAGTCTTAATGATAAATAATTAAAGGCGAGCTGTTGAATCTGATCTCACAAATTGAGAAAAGATGAATCAGTAGACTTAATAAAATTAATGTGGGGCATATACTAATAAAAGTATCTTAGAATAGATTCAATTGCCTGGTATCCACCTTAGATATGGCACTAAAATTGGGGTTTCAATATTGCATATAAAAGTCATTTGATGTGAAAACATTTTTTGACACACCCAGGTAAATGATGGGTCACTTATTTAAGAATTTATCATAAACTTAAAATATTAAATTATATTAGAAAGAATATCAATCTAATGTAATTCTGAAACCCTTAAATCTCTATACTTGTAGATTAGCTGTGTTTTTGAGAACATTGTGCATATTCTTATTACATTGTCTTTGAGTCACAAGAAGCATAACATAAGAGATAGACCATGCAATTAATGGCCACTCTAAGTAATTCACATATACACATATATGTGACTAACAAATGAAAATGTCACAAAACAAGTTTTGTGAAGGAAAAAAATAACATTTATTAATTCTATATATACCGTAAGGAGTGGTGTTTATTTACATTGACAGCTTCTTATCAGAGTCCTTATTCCTTATCCTTATTGACGCTATTTTAGTTTTATTATCAATGCTTCCTCCTTCTGATAACATGTTGCTTTATTGAAAGTAGTGTAACTCAATGGGAATACACATTTTTTTTGCATTTAATATTCATTAACACCAGTTTTGAAAGTAAAATTGTGTAGATTTTATAAAGAATTGGGTCACCAAAAAGTTAGCATTTTCAGCTAATTTGTTTATAATTCATGTGATAAAGGAAAGATATCGATAACAGTACAGTCTGAGCTACCTTAGAAGTCTAAATTTAAACAACTTTTAGTTGTCTCCACAAACGCGGACTCTTTTTATTTAAACTCTGCTATACTTAGTTTCTAAACGCGCCTCTTTTATGGCTACTACCTGTATCTGCCATCTTCATTTCAGAAGTAATTGTTTCTTTCTGAGTCCTTGGTTCCACCACTGAGTTTGATTGAATTATACATTGAAAATAGATTGACAAATTCTCTAACCCACAGACTACTTTCACTTTGGATTTGAATTTGCATTTTAATACTTGGGGTCCCTTTGTTTTCTTCAAACCCAGTTGTACTGCCATCCACCATGTAATTCTTTCTTCAGTTAACCCCTCTTAGTTTATGAAGCTTCTCTCCAAGTTTATTGCAGATTGAGATTATACAAACATTGTGATATTTAATAAGAAATATTTATAATTAAACAAAAAAGTTAAAGTTTCAATGAGAATTTTCATAGTCAATAGGTATTTAAGTTTATATAGTAGGAATTTATTTTGCTAAAGAGTAAATAATAAAAATTGTGAAAAGATAGATTTCACTTTGAATTAATTTATAAAAATATTTTCAAGTCAGCTGGCAATAGCTAAAGTAGAGCAGGCTTTTAATATTTGACTTATTACTTTCTCTTGACAATAAATATGTCTAATTTATATTGCAACTTTTAGAGAGCACGTATTCATTATTCCATCTATTCTACTTACGTTTTTCATAATATGGCCTTTCTCTTTATTATATAGTACTTTATGTAATAAATTACTCCTGTGCTTAATGACAATTTTAACGTCCTTTCTTCTGAAAGAAGTAGTTGGAGATTCCCTGGCGTATCTGCTTAGTCTTTACACTGTAAATGATGGGGTTCATCACAGGAGGTGCCAGCACATAGATATTAGCCATGATTACGTGGACCAGTGGGGAAGCATGCTTGGCAAATCGATGAGTCATTGACACTCCAACCATGGGAACATAAAGGACAAGAACAGCTAGAATGTGGGACAAACAGTTATTGAG
>RJWH01006526.1:0-23535 GCA_004363575.1 Solenodon paradoxus
AACCGCATGTGTGGCCCCTGACGCCGGTGCCTTGGTCTTCCAGCCACAAAAAGTACAGGGCGGCCCTGAAGAAGGAGAAGCGAAAGAAACGTCGGCAGGAACTTGCTCGACTGAGAGACTCAGGTAATGTTGTCTGCGGCCGGTCTTCTGTGTGTGCACCAGCTCTGCCCGGCTCCTGTCCTAAGCCGAAGCCCGGCTGTCCGAAGGAAAACGCCTGCTGTATCCAGTAAAGAGTTACTGTGGCCATTGTCGCAAAGTTATGTCCGAAACAATGTTGACATACTAAGGTTGGGGAAGGGGGAATCGTGCATCCACACCCACTGACTACGTGTACGTTTTTATGAAGTACTAATGTGGTGGTGCAAAGGCATCCTCACTTACAGCAAAGGGCAGCCTGCTCTCTGCGTAAGTATTCGGGCAGTATTTTTATTTGTAAACTCAGCGAGAGCCAAAGGTTTTAGATATGTTGTAAGTTTTTCTCAAACTTGCGTAATCTAAGAGTCATTGTATTGATTCAAATTATTAATGTTTTTTAAGTGCAGTTTTGGGCCATGTTAATGCACACTTTCTCTGCCCAAATTGGTGAGGGAAAAATAAGAATGTGAATTACACATGGGTAGTACTGATTCCATATCTATATAAATGATGTTTTTAGTTTTTTTATTTATGCTTTTGAGTTAATACTGTAACCCTAGATAGCGATATCTGTATGCAAAGTAATACGTTGAAGATGCTCATTGATTTTGTTAAACTTATTACAACTTGGAATGAAGGCAATTTGGACCAACAATTCAAGGAAATGAAAGGAAGAATGAGGTATTGTCCACAGAGTAAGTGACTGACTTGATAAGACAGGTGATGCCAACTTTGTGACCGCAGGGTGACATGCTGAACATTTCTCTTTGTACACTTTAGGTGGGAACTATCCATCTAGCTGACACCGTTACAAAAATACAGATATTGCAAACTTTAAGCTAAGGGTTATTCAATATACTATAGTGCTTGGCAACAGAGTTGGCCAAGAGGCGCTTTGAACCTCTTCCCAGAGTATATCCTTAGAGTGTGGAGGTAACCTTGAAGGAAAGTTTGTAGCTTATATCTGTTATTGTGTTTTGTAATGAAACTTACATTAAATTTCTTGTACCATATTGCCTTAAATGCTGAAATTCCTTTCTAACACAAAATAAGTGCACAGATATAAACAAAAATTTGAATTACAAAATTAAGATGAAACATTTCTTTCCTGAAAGTTTGGGCCAGAAACATGGGTGCATATTATACATAGGAGCACATTATACACAGCAAAATACGGTGTATATAAGCTTACAACTAGTTATAAACTGCTTACTTGACCATAAAATATATTTACTAATTATAAAGCAAGTGAAATTACTCATCTAGTAAAATTCAAATCTAGATTAATGTGATGGAAGAAGGGATAGTGGCAAACAGATGCTCACAACGTGAATATGGTACTGATTGGAGTTTGGAATGCTACCGCTTCTATGACTTTGTGATTATTTGCCACCTTTTTTCCTATTAAAATGTGGGGGAGCCTTCATTTGTATTGGTCATGTTGTCATCTAGCCTTCACATGGCAGAATCTGACATACTATCCTGCCCATTTAATACAGTATTAGTACCACTAACTTCTTTGTCAAAATCGGCACGCTCTGGTGGAGCAGTGATTAAGTCAATTGCCTCTGAAGGATGAAGACCACATATCCCTTGGTTCGAGTCCTGGGTTTGGGGTGGGGGAGGAAACAACTGGTATAAACAACTAAATAGAAATAAAATTAAAATGTGTCTTCCTCCTCTCTCTTCCTGCCTTCCTGCCTATGCGCCTCCATTCCTGCCTACTTGCCTTCATTCCTGCCTTCATTCCTTTAAAAAAAACAAACCAAAAAGCAACTTATTTGTTAAAATTATATGGTAATTATGCATGCAGAAATTACACAGCAGTACTGGTTTATAATGATTGCCACTCATCCAAAAAATGCTTATCCACAGACCGCAGACCATAGCTTTCAGTAACCTGAAATCTTGAACCTTCAGAAACATCGCCAAGAGATTTATTTACCACTGGAGTTGTCCAGTAATTATTTTAGTAGTAGTAGTTGGAATATTTAAAGTGGAAGAAATATTGTGTTTACCTGCAACCTGTTAGCATCTCTCTTTTTTTTTTCATTCCAAACTGGTCCTCTAGAGGCAGAATAAAGCAAAGCATCAGGGTTAATTAGGGTGGGTTGGAGTTACTGTTGCCTTTGGTATGTCTCCATCCCCAATCCCTCTTAAAAATTTCTCAGCTACCTTTTTCATTTGTTTAATCTGTTTTCTTCTAACATGCTTAAACAAAACTCTGCTCTTTTGTTTTCCCCATTTTAAATCCAAGAGCTGTTATTTGTATTGCATTGATATATTTTTTGTCCCTTTGATATTGCAAAGTGTGTTCAGAGTGAGCCTTGGTGGAGAGGAGAGTGGATCTTGTTCTTTGGCAGTTTAGTTCATTGAAGGCTGCAGGTCACCAGTCTGCTCAGATTTCTGTAGCTAATGGCATATCCAAGCTAAGCACTTGTCACTGGACTGCTGCTGCTCCTTTTGCCCACATCAACTCACAATTTTCTTTTTTTTTAATTTCAGTCTTTACATTTTTTTAGTTGCCATTCTTGGAAGATGGATGTTCCCTCACACTGCCACCCCTGCCTTTCTGAGTAGCACTATGGAATCATATAAACAGATTTGTACCATAATAGTAAAGATTAAAAATTGTACTTTTTTTCCTCCCAAGTTACTGACCAAGCTTTTGCGATATTCAGATAGTTGAATAAAACATGTATATTTTCCTCAGGACTTTTACAGGAGAAGGAGGAGGATAATGATGCTTTTATTGAAGAAAAACAATTAGAAGAAGAGAAGCTGTTGGAGACACACAGGTCAGCACTAACTGAAGCACTTCTCATGAACCCATTAATTTTGTCAGAATTTTATAAGCTTTTACTAACTAGTAAGGGTACTCTTTATAACACCTGGGTTTTTTGTTTGTTCGTTTATTTGTTTTTGTTTGTTTTTGACCCCTGGTCCCAAGTATCTAGCCCAGGTCTGTAGGCTTTTCATGGCCTGTACCTTAGCTGCCTTAGCCACCTGAGTCACAGGGCTGTGCCTTCTTTCTCATACAAAATAGGTCTTATAAAATACCTGGGATATAGAGTATTTAAATATTCAGTTGATAGCTAAAACTCCTTTTTTTTTTTTTTTTTGAAAAAAAAAAGAAAAAGTTGCAGGCAGGAAGAGACAGGCGGGAGAAGCACTTTATTTTTCTTTATTTAGTTGTTCACGTTGGTTGTTCCCTTCAGTCCCAAGTCTCGAGCTCAGGACCTTGGGATGGATGCGGGACTGCTCCCAAGTGTACTAGACCGCTAGGCCACCAGGTCACACCTGCTAAAGCTTTTTTTTTTTTTTTTTTAATGGAGGCACTTTTCACTGTTTTTGCTGATATGTAAATGCATTTGGGCTATTAACCTCTCACCAGATATATGATTAGCAAATATTTTCTCCCATTCAGTATGTTGCCTTTTCATTTTGTGGTGATTTCCTTTGCAGTGCAGAACCTTCTTTGGTTAGATACAGTTCTGTTTGTTTATTTTCACTTTTCTTTGCCTTTGCTTTTAGAGTCCGATCCAAAAAAATTATCATCAAGGCCCATGTCAAGGACCCCAGTTTTCCCAGTACCATTTATCCTTTCCCCACTATATCTTCTTCCTTGGTTCTTTGTCATTAGTTGACTTTCTATATGCAAGTGATATTTCCCTTCAGAGATTCATGAAACAGCGCTCTGCCCACTCTTGGCACCTGTATATACCCTGTAACATGCACTAGAATGTTGCGTTGTTTTTTTTTTTTTTAGCATGCACAGGAATGTTGACATATGCAATATGCCAGCCTCTACTGTGGCTAAAAGATATTTTCTTGGAAATGAGTATATTTTCCCATAGAGTATTTTTGAAATTGTTGTTTTGATCCCCAGACTAGACATAAAATCTTATTTAATGCATAATGCTGCTAAAGTAATGTAGAAGTGTTTCTCATATTTCGTCTTATTTTTGCAAATTCAGTGGGGAAAATGCAGTCTAATGTCTAAACACCCAATTGGCCAATAAACTTAAAGTGGAAGCCATCTTTAAATTGGAAACGTGATATTGGATGTCTGAGACACTTGCCATTTTGAAATAATGTCATTCTGTGTAATTAGTCATTTAAAAAAATAAGCTAGACATCTCCTAATTAATTTTCATAACTCCTTGTCATCTTTTCTTAAAGCCTGTAGCTTTCTTTATTTTATAGTTTTATTTTCCTTATGTCAATGTAGGGAGCAAACTGCCGGAGTCTCTTAACTGCCTGGAATAGCTGTCCGGAGGGTTATGGCAAAAGATGCCAGGTTTTCCTAGTGCCACATCCTGCAGTCCTCACTCTAAAAATGCAGAGGCGTGCCCTGGTGGCTCAGGCGCTAAGCCAGTGACTGGGGCGTAGACCATATAAAGCCCATGGACTGGGGTTCACTACCCAGGGCTGGGGTGAAAAACCAAAATGAACCAGCTAACTCAATAAATAATGCTTCTCCCTCCTCTCTCTACTTGCCTGCCTTCTTTTCCTCTTCTCTGGAAGAACAATTAAAATACAAACTCTCTTTGAAAAAAAACAAAACAAAAAAGCCTGGGCTAGGAAGGGTGATACTCTGTGGGAAGCTAGCTGTTGCTTGAAACTCGTGACTCACTTTCTTGGCACTCACATCACTAAAGGGGAAGTTGCACTGTCCTTGTTTCAAGTGAAGATATCATGGTCTATGAAATTCAGTAGTGATATAAGCTTAAGCCTTGAAGAAGGTAGTTGCTGAAATGTAGTGTTTCCATCATTGCTGCTGACATATCCTGGACCTCCCCACACCCCCGACTGCTTTTCAGAAAATAGCTGAGCTGGTTTAAGAATTTTCAAATGGGTCCTTTAGCTATCCCGTGTGTGCGCCTGCGTGCGTGCATGTGTGCTTGCGTGTGCATGTATGGAGATTAAGGCCCTTTTCTTTGATCACATCATTTCCTCATTAGGCAAAGGCTACATGAGGAGTGGTTGCTGCGGGAACGTAAGGCACAAGAAGAATTCAGAATAAAGAAGGAAAAGGAAGAGGCAGCTAGAAGGCGGCATGAAGAACAAGAGGTACTGCATTAATCTGATAACCTGTTAACTAGTTAGCTAACCCAAACTGCTCTCTTACAGAATTATATATCTTGAATTTAAAAAAGCAGACATTGTCCATTTTACCAATGCCATTCAAGCTTTTCATGTATTTGCTTCGTATGTTATGCATTTTCAAAAAGTTGAGTCTGTAAAAAATGATCTTTCCTTGTCTTTTTTTCCCCTGTGAAGAGAAAGTTCAAGAAAGCATGGGAAGAGCAGCAGAGAAAAGAGAAAGCAGAAGAGGCACAGAAACAGCAGGAGAAGAGAGAAAAAGAGGTGATGATGGCCATGGCATTGTGACCGTCCTTGTGGGCATGTGGCTGCTGGGCTCCATGGATGGGCTCTGAGCCCATCTAGGCTTTGGGCTTTGCTTTTGCGTTTAGAAGGAGTTGTGTTTTTCATAGAGAGGGACACTGCAGTTTCCTTCTGATGTTCTTTGGATCTGTGCAGTAGCAGATACCTACAAGTAAGTTTTTTCTTCCACTTTCCCCATCTTACCCTTTATTCTAGCAAATTGAGGTAGTTTTCTGGATGAGGGAGCCAGGTGATAAGTAAGCAAAAAGGTCATTTTAAGTGCTTTCAGATACTGGTAAGTGCTAACTAGCAAGCAGGTAAGCAAGCAAGCAAGCAAGCAGGTAAGCAAGCAAGCAAGCAAGCAAGCAGGTAAGCAAGCAAGCAAGCAGGCAAGCATGGGCGGCAGGGAGTCCTTGTTCAGGTTGCCTGCTCAACAAAGCCTTGGAGGCGCGGCATTGGGACTGACTCCTGGTGCAGGAGCCTCAGGCAGAGGAGATCTGGAAGGGCTTGATGCCCAGCTGCGGAGGCCAGGAGGAGCCTCTGGGCAGAGCAGGAGCAGCAGGGGATGCAGGAGCCCATAGGCCTGGTGGGGAAAGTGTTTCACTTTTATGTTAAGTGTAATGGGAAGCTATTAAGTGGTTTGGAAGCACGGAGTGACTTTATCTAATTTCTGTCTTTAACAGAGCATTCTGACTTTTGTATAAAGAGGGGACGGTGTGGGGAGCAGTGGTCCAGGAGGCAACACTGTAGTTGGTAGACTGGGGGTGGGACGAGCTTTTTAGTCTGCACCACCAGGCAAATGAGCACTAGTTACTGAGATGGGGCGCTTAGGGTGCGTGAAGCAGGGAGGAGTACGAGTTCATTCGAGCGCCTAAGTGGCAGGAGACCAGATGGAGTTATCAAGTAAGCATTTAGGCAGGCAAGTCTTTTATGTAAGACTTTTTAAGGGCTAAGGAAGAGATGTCTGTACAGTGAGGTACAAATCTACTGGCATTTTGCCGAATTTCCTTTGTCTTCTGAAAAGTTTGAGGTTGCCCATCAATCAGAATGACTACTGTTCCAGTCAGATTTTAGCATCTGTTCAATGTCTATGTTTCAGCTAGCGTTGTTTTGTGACATTTACCGATACTCATCTTCAAAACTAGAATGTGCTTTTTATGTGTTCAAATCTAAATAGTACTGTTATAGAAAATATTAATAAGACTTTTACATCGTGAGCTATGCCATGTTCTCTCTGAATAAAGATTCTCAGATCTAGATCCTTTGAGTTTTTCCGAAGCTTTGTGCTGTAGAAAGCAAATTAGAACCTGATATTTTCTGTATGCTTGGGTTTTAAAAAAGTATGACCCGTGAGATTTTTAAGAGACGCTAGATGTGACTTAACCTGACTTCCAGATTTTCACTAGTCCTTTGTGCCTTTTGTAGGAAGCTGTGCAGAAGATGCTGGAGCAGGCTGAAAGTGAGGTATTTGCACAATCTTTCATTAAGAATTTGAGGCCAGTTACCACCTTTTTGAAGCCAATATTTCCAGTGATGTGATTTTGGTGGCGAGTTATTTAGCTCACGTCTGAATATCTGGAATGGCTTTGAGACTTTGTGACTTATACAGCCACCCACCACCACCACAAGTTTATTCAGGAACAAAAATAAGTGGTGTTGAATCGCCACTGTGGAGTGAGCTTGTTTATAGTCCTTAAAAGTGTGTGTAAGTGAACTATACACTCTCACCCCAAGACCAATGGTTTAACTTGATTCAGAGTAACTTTGATTTCTTTTAGTGGTGGTTCCTTAGCAAGAAGTCCTTCCACCCTTTTCAGAGTGAATGGACAAGGGAAATTTTGGTGACTGCTCCTGGTAGCTGTGGTGATGCCTGATAATGGGGAATCGCTGGGAGCCAAGAGAGAGATACAGCTCGTGTCTTAGGAAAATTGTTTTGCAAAGTTTCGATTGCATATTATAACTTAAGTGTGCATATTCTTAAATGAGCTTGTTTTATTTTTGGTTTATATTTTGATTCAAAATATTTGAGGACATTTTAGATACTGAATTTGTCATGGGGTTTTATACCGCCAGTAATGTCATGGTTATTTTCAACAGTTGGAAAATGGTACCATGTGGCAAAACCCGGAACCACCCTTGGACTTGAGAATAATGGAGAAAGATCGAGCTAATTGTCCATTCTACAGTAAAACAGGAGCTTGCCGATTTGGAGATAGGTATTTAATTTTGCTTTATTGTGTCAAAAATACGTGAGTCCAAATCACATGCCACATCTAAGAGGGTCGTGAGGCGAGAATGAGTGGATGCGTGGAAGGCATGGAGAACAAGCACTATTGGTATGTTGGCTGCCATTTTCCTTTTGTTACTGCTGCCCTTTTTCTCTAGGACATGCTTGTTCTCAGCCTCTTTTATGTCACTGTTTTTGAAACAAAACATTCATGAGCAAAACTAAGTGCTAATGTCTTCATTCACTTAGCAACTATTCTGTATGTTAGGCAATGGTGATTTTTATAATTTGACTTGTTTCTGAATGAACAACTCAAAGTAGACAGCATCTATTATTATGGGTTCTGCAGAAGAGAAGATCTAATCACATCTTAAAGGAAAGGTACAGTTAGGAATGAAGGTGAGGAGGCACCAGGCAGGAAGAGAGAGGAGAAAGAAGTACTTTATTAGTTTTGTTTATTGTTCATTTGGGTTTTTCTCCCTGGCCCCAGGTTGTGAATCAGGGTCATGAACCAAGGTCGTGAACCAGGTCGTGAACCTGGGTCTTTGGGTTGTATATGGACTATACTCTTGCTTGAAGGCAGCTGACCAAACTGCTACTCCACCATGGCGTGCTCTTAGTGTACTCTTAATCCTAAGAAGTGACATGAATAAGAAACTTCATGTGTATTTGATGAGAAACTGCATTGTCTTTCATGTTTATTTTATCCATAAAATGATCCATGTCATGGGAAGAGGTGGGGTAAAGGACACTGGAGCACTGGTGGAAGGCGTGGTGTGAAATACAGACTGAGATATAATGTCAGTATTCAAAAATGAATAAAAATTTTAAAAAAATGCATGCTATGGGGTTCATTTCCTTTTTTGAGATTATGAACCTTTTCTATCACTTCTTTTTAAAAAATTTAAGACCTCACACCATTTAATATTTTTTTAAGAATGGTGGTTCTCGACCCTGGATGCATGTTAGAACCATCTAGAAAGCTTAAAAACATTACGTTCTACTTAAAATTGAGTAAACCAGAGTCTCTGAGACTTGGACAGCCTTACTTTTTTAGGCAGTCCTTAGTTGTTTCTGCTATGCCCCGTGATTGAGAGCTACTATGTGTGATGTGTCACTCCCTTTATAAATATAATTGGGTTACGTACTCCAAATTGTCTGAGAAACAAGTCGTGGATCTGGTCAATAGTGAGAGCCTCCTCTTTTGAGGAATGGAGACTACATTCCCCTTTGTAGGTTTAGCTGTATTTCCCAAATATATATTTCATTTCATCAAGAAATAGTAATTGATGTAAAACACCCCCCACCAGGGAAAAAATATGTACTGATTTACTTTAGTGCTTGATTGAGGTATAATTGACACATAACATATTAGTTTTAGTTGTACAGCAGCATGATTCAGTATTTTATATACATTGTGAAATGATCACTGGAGTAAGCCTAGTTAGCATGTCACTTACATAGTTATAAAACACTTCTTTTCTTGGACGAGGACTTGTAAGCTCTCAGCCACTTTCAAATATGCAGTAGTCAGCATGCTGCACATTATATTACCATGAATTATTTCTTTCATAATTGGAAGTTTGCACCTTTTGACCCCCTTCACTCATTTCTCCCACCTCCTAGCCACCCTCCACCTCTTGTCTCTGACAACTACCAATCTGTTCTCTATGAGTTCAGTTTTGCTTGTTTTTAAGGTTCCTCATAGAAGTGTGATTATAGGGTATTTGTCTGTTGATGAACGACTAACTTCACTTAGACTAATGTGGTCATGGTCCATTACAGTGAATTACCTTTGAATGACAATTGAGACTATATGAGTTCATATTTGCACCACATAGTTGAACCAAATTACAATGAAGGTTTTCCTACTGTAAGACTCCTCATTTAGGATGTATCTAACATTTCCTTGAATTTAAGACTTGTGGTCATCCGAAAATAATTTTTATTAAAGAGAGAGGAAGAAGAAGCACGCCATTTATTTTTATTTAGTTGTTCACACTGGTTGATGCCCCCTGGACCTGGAGACTCGAACCCAGCGGTATGTGGCCTGTACTCCTTTGAAGGCGACTGACCTAACTGCTGCTCCACCAGGGCGCACTGATCATCTGATTTTGTATTCTTTTTTTGTTGGACATAAGTGAGAGAAAGATGTCTTGAGTGGTTTCAGGAGCTCAATTGACAGTACTCATTTGTAACAACTGTTCAGATCCCACAAGCGGCTGTTGAGAATCGTTTCAAGGAAGTAATGACAGTGATCAGATTTGTATGTGAGCATTCTTCATATTTTCAAAGGCATGTGAAATTTTGCCATCACAACTATCAAGAAAAAGTATGAGTGATTATTTTCATTGTTCACGTGATGAGTTGTTGAAATAAGTCTATGAAATTAGCAGTTAGAAAATCTAACACAACCCCTTCAGAGATAATATTCCCCCTTAAAGACACAAGTGACTTGCTCCAGATTGTACAATTCTTTAATTGTTTCAAATTTTATTGAAGTAACTTTGCATGACGGCATTGTATAGGTTTAAGGTGTACCTCGTTGTTAATCAACATCTGTGTATGTAATTCTTCTCTGTTGAAGTTTCTCATGTCATCAGACAAACACTTGCATAACCTAAATTTCTTTGGTTGTTTTGTTTTTGTAATTGGTAGAGTTCAATTCTAGAATGTTTTTGAAGTGGTTTTTTTTTGGGGGGGGGAGGTGGAATTACGGCTTTGATCGGAATTCTATTTTTTCCTTTTAAAAGAATGTAACTAATGAAAAGTAAAACTTATTTTTCGTTGTATTTATACCTTACCTGTTTCCAGAAGTGATTTAATACAGGCTTGCAATCTACTGAACTAAGTTTCATAAAAATTGAAAATTTGAAAGCAAGGAAAGGAGAAGAAAACAAGTGTGAGCATGAAAACATTTGGCTCTGGATTTTACTGTATCCCTGGCAGATAATGAACCATGTAGTGCTTACCAAAAAGGAAGAATTAATATCTTCAGAAAGCCAAAGATTTTCCTGGCATCACATTCTAAATGTCTCTCCTTTGGAATATCATATAAAGACATTAGATAGAAAGGCAAATAATAACTATGATGTGTTTGATTAACAGTTTCATATGTAATTTCCATGAGAATTTTTCTTATAGTGACCTTTGATAAAAGATGGAGACCTAAGTTTTTAGCATGTAACTTGAGTCTATGAAGGACTAAGATACTGGGTAACTGGAGCACTCCTTTTGTGGCGGTCTTACTGGATTCAAGTATCTGAGCAATGGGTAAATAGTTTGTTTTACACTAGGTGCTCACAAACATGGCTGACTTTCAGGACCAGATGGGAGTTACTTGGAAAATACAAATTCCCCCACTCTTCACAGTCTGAACAGATGATGTGGGGCGAAACCTAAGAAAGTCAGTGTTTCCCAGGTGATTCTGAGGATCATACAGGCTCGGTACTTTGACATTAGACTGTCTTCCTAAATCCTGCTTGTCTTAGCTGACATCTCAGTAGGAGCTATAGGGCTGACTTGAATATGCTCCACTTGTATGAACTGTCTCCAGGCCAAGTGGGGATTTTCCCTCGACTGGACTTTGGTTCTGCTCCAAAATTCACAAATGCCCATTTGATACTCTGGGAACTAGAGACAAGTTCATTCAGATATAATAATCCCCTGAGCAGAATTTTAACCTTGTTAAATCAGTTCCTTGTTTAAATCTGTATGCAGGTCATACTTGTAAAATTCTGATTCATGGTTACCTCTGCCAGCCAGGTTCATTCTTTACTCTTTGTTCTCCAGCTGTGCTTGGGAAGGTGGATCTTACGTTACAGGCTCTCCAGCTGAATAATCCAGTGGGGTCCTTGGGTTAACAGAAAAGCTCCCAGTAAGGAACACGGACCACACATTTCTCAGTTGGGTACAGTGCGTGTCGGACCTTCGGTTTGCATTCACTCTAGGTGCACAGACATATGTTACAGACAGACATGGAAAGTAAGCTGCATACAGCATTTCCTCCTTTCAAGGCCACATTTTCCAACACTTGTCCTGTTCTTCCAGTTTTTTTCTTCCTAAATTCTCAGGATTTTTTTCAGGGTGTGTACGGTGCGGGTAGGGGGGCGGCGAGTGTTTGGGTTTTACTTAGAAATTTTATCTTAACTAAAAACCAGGAACATTTTGATGATTTGGAAACTTTTAACTACATTTAAAAAAAAATTTAGGTGCAGCATAGTTCAGTTTAGACGATGAAAAGAAAATCTTTCTTCAAAATGGTTAGCCTCTTTCCTCCAGTATGAATGTTAAACATTTGAGTATATACCACGTTACGCACAGACACTAGGCTGTAGGTTAACTCGGATCCCTTGGGCCCATCTCCTACCAGCCTTGTGATGTCGGAATGTGCACTGCCTGAGACCTCAGTGCCCTTGTTGCAAAGCGTGGAACGGGGTAGCCCCAGATGTCCTAACCGGTTGTAAGAATCAGAGGGAAAAATATAAAAGTGCCATGAAATCATGAAGTGTATGCATGTGTGAGTTTGAAATACTCCATTCGTTGGAAACTCTGAGGTGACTGCTCTAAGTGCTGACTGAGTGGGAGGGTGCATGGAACCAGGGTCATTCGGGTCTCACCTACCTCCTGAGTCCCACATGCGGTATCTTGTGCCTGTCCCACCTGGCAGCCGGTGGACCTCCTTTGTCCCTGCTTCCAGAGTGGCCGAAGGACACAGCGCTTAGAAATAATTTCCGTCTTGCATCTTCATGAGAAGCAACATACTGAGCAGTCCTGGGCCAGCCTCAAGTGTACACAGTTGATGTCTGGATAGGGTTTATCTTAAAGTTAGGTTGAAACAGCCACATTACTTGGGTCTTTATTGAGAGTTGAAAGCCAAATTCTTTTTGGTTTTTATGCTTTTAATTGATTGTATTGAAGGAATATAGCATTTGACATTGGCTAGGTTTCAAGTCTACCTCATAGCAAAGCCACATCTGTATATAATACAGCAAGTTCACCATTTCATTTTTCCCTTCGCTCTACATCGAATCCCCTGTATTCCATTTGCCCTCTTCCCTCCCTCCCATGTCTTCTTGCAACCGCTGATTGGCTTTTTCTTTTGGCTAAAAGTAAAAGTTTGTTTTAGTTCGTCCATTATTTTATGTCTTTTTGGTTTCATTTAGTTCATTCGTTTGCTTGATATCTGTGGGCCACACGAGTGGCGTCATGCATGTCTCTGTAACGTCCGACTCAGACTGTGGATTTAAGCGTTTCTTTCCCATGCAGGTGCTCACGGAAGCACAATTTCCCGACATCGAGTCCCACCCTTCTCATTAAGAGTATGTTCACAACATTTGGCATGGAGCAGTGCCGAAGGGACGACTATGACCCTGACGCCAACCTGGAGTACAGCGAAGAGGAAACATACCAGCAGTTTCTGGAATTCTATGATGACGTGCTCCCCGAGTTCAGGAATGTGGGGAAAGTGATCCAGTTCAAGGTGGGCCTCAGGTCTCTTCCCACTGGGGTCCCCGATGGGACAAGAGAGCAGGCACAGGCAGTCTGTGTGGCTGTGAGGTGTGCGATAGGCCTGGGCAGACACTCTGGCCCTTGGTAAACCTTGCTTCCTTCTGCCCTCCTTTCCATTGCCCTGACATCCTACACATGTGCTCGCACGAGGCTCCCTGCGTGCTGGGATCTAGAGTGCAGAGGATCTTTCCTTATTTAGTACCTTTACGGTCTACGTCCTGTCCCTCCGGAGGGCCTTCTGCCTGAGGCTCCCCACAGCTAGCCGGCCACGCGCTCACTAAGGCCGCAGGTGGTGGAGCGCTGCCCCCCTGCCTTTGGAGCCAACCTCCCCTCTGGCTGCCATGTACACAGCTCGCCTTCACTGCCTGTGTCTGCCCTCCCATTGTGTTCCCCGTGCCAACTTGTAAGTCACTGCAGGTGCACATTCTTTCTCTCCTAGCTGCTCCAGCACTTCCATCTTGAGTCCTTTGTTTGGTTTACATTATTTCAGTTCATTGGTTACTGAACACGGGAGTTACCAGAACCACAGTCTATCATCTACCATACCAGGCGAAGAGGGCATTCAGCTCACACAGTTGCACTAGAACGTTCCTGAAGGGAAGTGTAGGGTCCGAGGTAGGAGCTGCTCCTGGGCTTTGTCGTTGAACCCTCACAGCAAAACCCTCTGCCGCGGCTGAGATGTGATCTGATCCAGCCTTAATAATTCTGTCTCGTAATTTGGAAGAAGAGGGGCATGAAGCTCCGCGGTGGGTTCTGCTAGTGGGAAGTGACGGCAACGTCGGAACCAGCAAAGGCAGAGCAAATGCTCACCAGCAGCACTCTTGAGTTCAAGGCTCTACTTCCACCCGCTGAGGTCAGGCTTAAAAATTCTCGATCATTCCTCTTTCTACTTCTATTTCTATTGCACGTGCCTTCCCTCTGGTCTTGACAGCTCTCCGCAGTGGACCTGAGCCCGTCCAGGGATGCACCGTGCGTGTTAGACGCACTGCGGGAGGCTTTGTGGCCTGTGTGGCCCTGTGTGGCCCTGTGTGGCCCTGTGCTGAGCGTCTCACTCTACCTCTGGGTCTTTTCCTCGGTGGCCATCCACCGGCACCTTCAACAGGCCGAACCATGAACCACATATTTTTGGTCTAGAGTTCTGTTGGCCAAGCACGTGCTGGTCACGCTGGCAGTCATACACGGAAGCTGTTGAGTAAACTTTTAGTAGGAAAGTGTCCAGAATATCGACTTCATCATGAAAAGTTACTAATCGGCCTGGGAACCACGGAATTCAATGATCCCTAAGGCCCCTGATGTGGCTGATAATGCCTCCTGAGGCCTTTTACTTTTTCTTCTCAGGATGGAGCTTTAAGCTCATTCAGTACAGATCCGGCCTCTTTGGATGTGCTTATAACAGTACTTGAACAAATTTGTGAAATTGTAGATTCATTTTTCAGATCTTTTGATATCATTATATAAAACCAAATCAGATTTTTCCTTTTGGGAGAGATGAGCAAATGTTCATCCTCGGTAGGACTAGGAGCAATGCATATAAAAATGAGGTATTACACTTATTGGGTAAATTATAAACGACAGTAATGACAAGAGTGGGCAGAGATGTGAAAAGTAATAAATCTGTTTGAGAGAGAAGTTTGTCAATACGTAGTGAACTTGAAGGCACATGGAACCTATAAATCATCCAGCTGCTTCTAGTTACAGCCACTGGATAAATCCTCACCCGCACAGGCACGTGTGTAACAAGCTAACTGCAGCTCTATTTGGGGCTGAAAACTTGGAAGCACCTTGGCAGCCACCGTTCGAGGAGCGGATAAATACCCAGTGCGCAGTGATTAAAGCGAGTCGCCAGCTCTGGGGTTCCACCTTGAAACGATCGCAAATAAAAACTATTCACAGAAAATTTTAGATGTGTAACTGAAGACACTGTTAATCCAGACGCGCTTCTTTGCATATGTGTACTTAAACATGCACAGACCTATATATGTACGAGACACATTGATATGTGTGTCTATACATGAGACATATATGTTATGTGTATGTATTGTGTGGTGTGTAGAGTGAAGGATGCACCTGAGTGATGAAGGAGGGACAATAATAGGATGGAAGGGTGTCAGCTAGGTCTTGAATATTTTATGTAGTTAAACGGCAGTGTTAAATCCGGGTTGTGTATTTACGGGCTGGTTTCTATTCTCTATTTTCGTGCATGTGTGAAACATTTCACAGTTCTGAAAAGACAGGGATCTGAATCAGCTGAGATCAGATTATTGGCGCCTGCAAGGCTGCTTTTTGCTGAATTCAGCCTGAAATCGATTTGAGGTCTATTTAGTGTAAGGTAGGATCTTGCATTGAGGCTCTCCAATGGATATGTTCTCTTGGTAGCGTGGGCGCGGGCAAAGTGCACTTGCTGGCTGGAGGATATCTTCCTCCGTTTCCTTTCTCCTGATGGAATTCTTTGTTGGTCCTTAGGTCAGCTGCAACTTGGAGCCACACCTGAGAGGCAATGTGTACATTCAGTATCAGTCGTAAGTATCCCCAACATGAATGTCCTCATGTTTCCTCATAGTACAGTGCTGTGATCAGGTTGACATCTGGTACTCGTCACTGAATATAGAGCTTCTGTGTGCATGGCATTTTTTAAAAATGTAAACACTAAGAGTTGATGTAGAAGAATTTGAAAAGAAGTCCATTTGTATTTCATTCTTTGTATCCCTACATAATTGGGAATCTTTCACAATGCAGATTTATATTTCCTTACATAATTTTAATAATTAAAATGCAAACTGAAAAGGAACCACTAGAATAGAGACTAGGAAAATATAAATCGAATCAGAATTGAAGCCCCAAGAAATCTTAGTAAGCATCTGGCCCACGAGTCTGCTCGTCTCTGCTGAGTCTTGCTGCTGGCCTGGCGCGCGCTGGGGCCGGCGGCTCAGTGAAGCCTTGTCCTGAGAGGCACAGCAATCCCAGCCGCAGGCTCTGCCGACGGAAAACACTTCTGCATGTTTAATGGTCCATTCTCTTCGTTTAAGGAGCTTGGCTCTAGCCAGTTTCCACGCATCGCATCGGAACGTCTGGGCGGGTTCCTGAGACAGTGGGTGCTGCAGGAGCAGGGAGTCTGTGATCAGCGCTCCTAGGTGGCACTGAACCCATGACCTTGGTGGTCCTCCAGTGACCGAGGGCGTTAATTGCCAAGAGGATGAGTCTCCATATTAGGAAGTTACTATAAAGTGTGTACTTTGTGGTTTACAAGGGAAGAAGAGTGCCAGGCAGCCTTCTCTCTGTTTAACGGACGGTGGTATGCAGGACGACAGCTGCAATGTGAATTCTGCCCGGTGACCCGATGGAAAATGGCAATTTGTGGTAAATACATGATGCTCGCCCCCCTTACTATTGTTGCATTGTTATATAAAGGGACATTCTTAGAAAAAAAGCACTGCCGTAAAGGGGTGAAACAGCTTTTGCCTTGCACGGTCAATGAGCAGAGACCATCATAATAAAGGACATGACATTGTGGATCTCTGACCGGCCTTGAGGTCTCTTTACGGATGAGGTGACGAGGTCACAATACATTGGCGACAGAATTGGTGCCTCTCACCCTGGCTCCGCTTGCCGCCTGAGAGCTGCAGCTTTGTACGGTAGACACAGCCTCCAGTCAGACTGACAGCTGAGAGCAGCTGCTCAGGAGGCCAGTCAGTCCTTGGGTTGCCAGCCGTTGGGAAGAGCTTGCTATTCTGCGATATCTCGAAGCTTCCCAGATGCAGAGGTGAAGCTGTCCTGTGCTCCATGGCCGCCTCCCTAACAAACTGATTAAAATAACTTGTCCTTTATAACGGCAGAGTCTTTACATCCTGGTCCTAATGGATGCTGTCATTGAAAGCTGTTTCTTGAAGGGGGAAAGCAGATGTTAGAATTGTGTGCTTTGGAAAACTAGAACTGTTGCGTCTTAGGTTTCATGGCTTGGGGCCTAAGAGATAGAACTCTTTTTTTTCATAAAGGTGGTGACTTTTGTCAGTTCGCGGGACCCCAGTGTGATTTCAGTGAGGGGCTTCTGAGTGTAGCTTTGACATCCTCACGGCAGACTGTTTCACTTGTTTCTTACAAAATGACAGCTTTGTCATTTCCCCTAGTAACTCGTGATACCGAGCGCCTTTTTGTGTGCACATTAGTGGCCACACATCTGTCTGCTTCGGAGAGATGTTTATTCAGACTCCTTGCCCGTTTACGTTACTTGTCTTTTTATTCTTGAGTTTGAAGAGTTCGGCATACATTCTACAGGCAAGTGCGTTACTTGGAGAGGAAATGCAAAATACCTCTCCCGTCCCGTGGGTTCGGCCTGTGGCTTCACCTTGACGGTGTCCTTGGAAGCACAGAAGCTTTTAATTTTTATGAAGTCCCACTTATTTTTTTCCCTTTGTGCTTTTGGTGTCGTGTCTAAGAATTCATTGCTGAGCCCAATGTCATGAACCTGTGTGTTTTCTTCAGTTTGATAGTTTGCTCTTATATTCAGGACATGTCCGTGCCGATCTCCTTTTTGCAGGTAGTGTGTGGTCTCGGGGCATTTGACCACTGTTTTGCATATTTGCTTATTTTATTGCCTACAAAAGCACACGTGGAACCCCCGCCAAAAGACCTCTCACTTATTCAAATAGATTTCATCTCTCACAGGAATCTTCCGCATCACAAACACTTGGGAAGTGAAAAGCTTTCCCAACATTTATCACTTTAGGGTGTAAAGAAAATGTAGGATCCTCCACTTGTACTAGGTCATGACTTGACAGTGGTGGTCCTGTCGCCGCTGCGCCCGCAAAGCTGGCTGCCACAGGGACTCCAGCCTTACCGAGGCGCCTGTGTTGTTAGTCAGTGGGACGGTGAAGCTCTGGAAGGAACGGTGCGTTCACTGTTCCGTTACCCTCCACGCCACAGTCTAGGACGGGATGGGCCGTGCTGGTGAATTAAGAACCGATTCACTGCTTTTCGTAATGCCACTTGCTGGAGCGTTTCTAGCCTTTGGAAATTCTGGGACCCGAGACGATGGCATCCACTTATGTAAGGCCCCTTTAAGTAATACACAGGAGAAAATAGTTCTGTCACACCTGAACCTCAGAAATGGACCGTCTCAAAAGGACAAGATGCCAACACTAAGTACCATTCCGTCACTGTGCCTTTGCAGGGTTATTTGAAATACAGCAATGTCCTCGAGGAAAACACTGCAACTTTCTCCATGTGTTCAGGAACCCCAACAACGAATTCTGGGAGGCCAGCAGAGACATCTACCTGTCTCCGGATCGGAATGGCCCCTTTGCACGGAACTTGGAGAGGAGAGAGCACAGTGGCTACTATGGGAGGTGCAGGCGGAGGAGGAGCCCGAGTCCCATCCACTCCTACCGGAGGAATGGGGAGGCCGACTGGAAGAGGAGAGGCAGTCGCCACGGGAGGAGCTCTCACAGACACCTGTCCAAGAGTCACAGGCACAGCTCCCGAAGCAGAGCGAGAAAGCGGGACCGCAACCGGAGCCTGGGCCGCAGGAGGCACAGCCGGAGCCGGAGCCGGAGCCGGAGCCGGAGCCGGAGCCGGAGCCGGAGCCGGAGCCGGAGCTGGAGCCGCAGCCGCAGCCGCAGCCGCAGCCGCAGCCAGAGCCAGAGCCCCAGCCCCAGCCAGAGCCCCAACTGGTGCCCGCGATCCAGGGGCCGGGGAGGGAGGAGGTCAGGCAGTAGAGAGAGAACTAGTTGGAGTCCCAAATCCAAATAAAACTTTTGGCTTTAAATGAATGCATCTTGTTTATTATGGCCGACATACCTTGAGAGGGCTGTGAGCTCAGGCGGGGGAGCTCCTCAGCAGAACCCGATGTGAAAGTTTTTTATTCTCTGACGATCAGTGTGTTTAGCCCAGGAAACCTATCCTATACACAAATCACATAAAAATGACTTGTGATCGTAACCTTAAAGACGACCAGTTGACATTACAGAGGTGCTTTTCGTTTTTGTTCTCCTTATGGGCATGTGCATGTATTTTTCCGTCATATATGGCTGTGGTTGAATATGCTTTTCCCCCCATATCAAATATTGTCATATTTCATCAAGCCCTTTTCTTGTTACTTTTACTCATGGCATTGTGTGGCTCTGTCATTCAACCAGATCCCTCTTGTTGGGTTTTTAAGTTATTCCATGTTTCGCACTATTAAAGTATCCTATGCCATAAACAACCCTGTGGTGGATTTCCTTAAATTCTTCACCCATTTCCTAACTTGTTTTAAGGATAAATTACATCAAGGGATATGAATACTTAATTATTTCCAAATCGCCCTCCAGAGGGACTCCAAAAAATTGATCAATCATTTTGATATTCCCAAATCACCAAGTTACTTTCATCTTCGCCAGTTGGGCAAAGTTTTATGCATTTCAAGTATTCATTTCTGTACATACCAGCTAAACCAAGCCCTTTGTCTTTAATGGCGATTACATTTAATTCTTTTTGCCCTTTAATAAAAATCTATTGGATTTTTCTATATGCAGTAGCTAAACAGCCTTCTTACTTTAAAATTCATTCTCTCAGTTTTAAAGTACTAAAGGGCAGTGGATTTCTCTCCCCTCCTGCCTGGTATCTAGTCCCCCTTCGCCTGAGGGTCTCCCATTAGAATGTTAGTTTTTTATAGTGTGTTGCAGGGTTCTTATATAGAGCTAAAGCTCGTTTTTGTCACTTTCAGGAAAACTACGGTCACTGCTATGGAATACGGCTGCTGTTAAAGCAATTCTTGTAAGAAATCAGAGTGGTCAGAAAAACTTTGTAAGAAAAGCTTAAGGTCAAATATCGTCCTTAGATTGCGGACTGTAAAGAAGACGCTCTCATACTTCCGTACACATTTTTTATTTTCCTAGTAACCTCCTTTCCATGGACCTACTGGGGGATCTTGAATTTCAGAGTATGTGGCATGTGGCAGTTTGCAGTTTGGAAATAAGGGACTTCAGGATGCACAAAATCCCGATTAATAGAAGTGAGACAGGAAAAGAAATGTCAAGATTGGGATTTCTCAGTAATTATCTGTTGAAAATGAGTTCCTTAGTCTGTAGTCTATCCAAGTATGTGATCCAGATTACATTTTACTTTAAAAATTGATTTGAGACTTGACTTAAATAGCCTGCTTGACCCTAAACATGACTATTTTCTGTAATTACCTACTGGATTCACTGATGCTGAGTAATCATCATTAAAATGAGTATTTTTCAAACATTTCCCTAAGCACCACTAAGATAGATACAATCAAGTGATATTCAAAGCTGAATGGTCCTAATAGATCATAGAAGAAAAAATAAGGTAAACACCAGTTTGTGCTCAAGATAATTAGGAATGCAGGTGACTTTCCACTCGTGTCATGGGCAATGGGGTGTGGCAGTGGGTAGTTTGTAATCGACTGCCGGGTCCCTGGCTTCCTTCCTGCTCCAACATGGGCGTGTACATGTATATTTAGAGCCTGGAGGCTCAAAGTCCACAAGATTTTTTTTTTTTAGTAGATTCAACTAATTGGTAGTTGTTTCCTTGTTCTTACTCTGGTTTTAGTATGCAGCATTTTCCATCTGTAATTAATAAGAAGTCCTTTATCACAAAGCTTTGCTTTACTCTTTATATTAGGAATAGTTTACAAATATTAGCCCACTTCAGCGCATGTGTCGGTTAGTACTGCCAGTTCTTTGGGGGAGGTGGGGATCCCTTTAGAAAGAGTAGAAAAGTCAACTGCATCAAGGTTTTACAAGCGGCGTTTATTGATGGAAAATAAATGTGTAGATAGGCTCTTGGTAGCATGGAATCCACATTATTTAATGAGCTTATAATACATGAATACTCCTTAAGTCTTTCTGCCATTGATCTCGTGTGTGCTTTTAACCACCACATTCAAATGGAGGTGCATTTTCAACATCGTACTGAGCAAAATGAAAAATTCTCCCTTCTGCAGCTCTTCAGTGCGACAAACTTGGAAAGATAAACACACACTACAGTGGTGTAGGCTGAACATTTATTACAACTAATTGGTGATGTGATGGACAGTGCGCACGTGGCCTGAATAGTGCTCACAATCACAAGAAAGCTTAACCCGGCCCAGCAGATACAAATGAGAGTGTAAACTGCGAAGACGTGTTTACATATGTAGGTGAGAAAAGTGACACCAAGACAGCTGTTAGAGCTTTTAAAAAGCATAGGGCCCACTGCTGCCATTTCACCCCATTCAGTCATTTTCGTGTGAAAGGCGGGGTCTGTTTTCTGCTTTGTAACTTCTGATTACTAGGCAGTGTCATAGAAGGGCAGGAGGCTGCCTGTATGTCTGCAGTACTTCGAAGAAGGAAGCAATAGGGGAGCAAAGCAAAATAAATTTGGCTGTAACAGGCACCCCAGAAGGAATATTCGTGCTTTAAACAATGCTTGCATAATACTTTGTGAAGAGAGTAACACATTTTCCAAAAGATACTGTGATGAAGAATTCCTGAAAAGTCACAATCTCCACCGTATTTGGGGCATCAATCCAACCAAATGACTGATTTATGACCACAAAAAAATTTCTTTCAGGAATCAAACATTCCTTGGCCTTAAAAACAACATGCTCACTCTTATGAAAACAGCTGATCTCTGTTCCTCATCACAGGTTCAGAAGTGTCAGTGAAATAATTTTTAGCGTAAAACAGCATCATTCCAATTTAGTCATTTGTGATTCCCTTTAAGCTACGCAGTCTCCAATAAGGATCTTTGGTATAAATTTGGTGGTTGTTTTTTTAAGTGAACATAGTTAAATTGTCATTTATTTGATATGCAATGTCAATTCCCTTTATTCTCAGATGTACTGAAATGCTGCACTAGTCTTTGGTCTCATAAAACCAGGTTTCACGTTATAATTTGTTTCCTTTGCCAAAGACAGAATAAGTGTACATTGCCTGATTGTGTCGTTTTCTTAGCTATACAAAGTCAGGTTAAGAGAAATAGACCTATAAATTCAAATATCCAGGAAAAGGTACCTATCTTTTTCCGTATCATTCTAGTGTATATTTTAGTCCCTTAAGTTATCATTTGATTAATCAAAGTTCCCTTAAAAAAATTGTGTAGGCCTGAATGAAGCAGTTTAGCAAAACAGTAATACTGACAAGATGTCATCTTAACACCATTAGCTAACATGGACATGAAGGCAGTGACCATCTACAGTGTGAAATGCCACAAGAAGTCATCCACAAGGGAGGAGAGTTATGTCAGTCCAATTTCTTCAAGAACACTACGTGGGGTTTCAGCTTCCTGTGGAAGGAAAATGTGAGACTCTGGTAAGCAGATCCCGGGAGGTTTAAAAACGTGAAATCGACACGGAAGGAGGTGCAAGTTTCAGAGCAGCAAGCAGGCAGTTCAGGGGTGGGTACTGGGCACATTCTCTAGCCAGGGGCGGTGGTTATTTAGGGGCGTGGGTCCCAGACATCAAGAGACCACAGGCTATTTTCAGCATGCATTAAATACCTACTGATTACCTACCCAGTGCTGGGCACTGTTGCTGTAACACAGAAAAGCAGTCAAGCCTATGGCAAACCCACTGATGATTTAGGGAACCACCACCCCTAACCCCAGAGCAGGGAAAAACCTCGAGTTCTCTCAATTCTTCATTTAATTTTGTTTTCCACGTTTTCTGTCTCATGTTTATAGGAATGTCTTCCTCTCTGAGCTTTTGCTCCATTTTTGCCTTAACTGTTCCCAGCAGCAAGGCTTCAGAAACACCTCCCAGACCTTCCCTGGACAGCCTGAGATAACATGCAGAAAGAATGCCCTGGTGAAAGAGTAGTAGTTTTGTCTTCTAGAACAACCAATATTCTTCTTCAAATGTCAAGGAAGACAAAAGAAGGCCTGTCTAGAAAAAAAATGTTCACATTTTTCAAAGCAGCTGATTTTGCACATCACAAATAAAAGGAGCAAGACGCTCAAATTTCAGGTACTACTAGCAAGGGTTTTGTAATTAAAAGGCAGGTTATATATAGTAAACAATGCAATTTTTTTAGTACCCAATAATACACTTACTTTTGCATCCTAATTGTGGTACAGCACAAAATAAGGAAAAGAAAAATATTAAGCCATAAATTCACACATTCGATTTAATTGCATGTAAAGCACTCTAGGGGGTAATTTTAAGTAAACTGCTTAAACTCTGTGGTCTGTTTCCTTCTGTGGAAAATAAGGATCATAGTACTTACCTTCGCATGATGAGACTGAGATAAAACTCAGAAAATGCTCAAAAAATGTTAGCTGATTTCCTCACAATC